>CAJUYH010001190.1:0-51534 GCA_910591685.1 Galerucella tenella | reverse complement strand
TTGAAAGAAATTTGCGAAACTGAAAAAATTCCGGAATTAGTTATAATAAAAAATAAAAGATGCGCATCAATAACAAATGAGTTTCTAAAAGTTCCCAATGATATAAGAAATGCAGGTATAAAAATAACCGTAATTAATAGTTCTCAAAATATTGATAATAAAGAAACACAACAGCTAATTATCAACGACTATCACATGCTCCCAACAGGAGGTCATACCGGTGTTAATCGGATGTACAAAAATATTAAGAAATTGTATTTTTGGCCGGGACTTCGAAAAGATATTGAAGACTTTGTCAAGCGTTGCGATGCTTGTCGAAGACATAAGTATTCTAAAAATACAAAACATCCATTACAAATTACAACTACTGCTACCTCAGCTTTTCAGAAAGTTTTCCTTGACTTGGTTGGTCCCTTAGATCGAGACAAAGAAAATAATCGATACATCCTGACGTTACAGTGTGATTTAACTAAATTTGTCGAGGCATATCCGATACAGAATAAAGAAACTGTAACAGTTGCTAAAGCATTTGTTGAAAATTTTATACTTCGTTTTGGCATACCCGAACAGATCTTGACGGATAAGGGTTCCGAATTTATTTCCTCCACTCTCGAGGAAGCTTGTAAATTCTTAAAAATTCAAAAACTTAACTCTACAGCCTATCATCATGAAACTGTAGGAGCTTTGGAAAATTCACATAAAAATCTAGGCGCCTACTTACGCATATACGCGTCAAATCATGTTAGTGATTGGAGTTCTTGGGTTTCTTTTTGGTGTTTTGCATATAATAACACGGTTCACACAGAAACGCGTTATACCCCTTACGAGTTAGTTTTCGGAAAAGCTAGTAGATTGCCTTCAAACGTGTTAAATGATATAGACCCGATCTATAACTTCGATGATTATCCGAAAGAATTAAAATATCGATTGCAAGTCGCTTGGAATGACGCGAGAAATAATTGGCATCAAAAATACATCGTAAAGCGAAATACGATACAAAAATAAATATTGTTAATGTTAAAGTAGGAGATAAGGTACTAATTAAAAACATGGGTAGTTCCACAAAATATGATCCTCTGTTCAAAGGTCCTTATGAAGTCATAGAAAATAAAAATAGTAACGTAGTTGTGTAAATTGGAAATAAAGATGTAGAAGTTCATAAAAACAATATTAAGCTTTATAATTCATAATTTTTTTTTTAATGTTAAATCATGTAACATTATTTTGTTGTACTATGTATAGGATATGAAAATAAACTAGATAATTTACAAAACCTGTTGTCTTGGTGTAATTATATAAAAAAAGAAAAAAATATATATATATATATATATATATATATATATATTACTATAAATTTTTTTTTTGGTCAGCGAGGGAGGTGTAGTGAATAGACAAAAATATATTTCGTAAAATATATTGTTTTAATGAATGGCAACGGTGCGTTGAAATAATAAAGTGTTTATGAAATTCGCCTGCATTTAATTCGATATATCGGAAAGTGCAGCGAAAATTAATCAACTAGAATTTGAATTGTGTCAACAAAAAGTAAAATACGTAGTGCTACATAAAAAACAAACTAAGAAAAACGTTAGATTTAGTGAAAACAATTAAATAAATAGGTTAGTGTTAGGTTATTAAAATAAAAAGCAATTGATTTAAGGAGAGTCCAAAACGATTTAATTTGCGACGTTGTCAAATTTAAAAAATAGAGAAAGAAATTAGATATATATAAAAAGTGGCTGGATAGATCAAGTATCTCCGAAGAGTAGATCTGGGTATCTTGGTCTTACGCTACCACGAAAATAATATAATTAAATAGTAATTGAATACAAAATATAAACAAAATGGATAGTGATGATTATTCAACAGAAGATTCAAAGAAAAGAAAAATGGATGGTTTATTTGAAAGTAGCAAGAGGACTAGCAGAACCCCACCTAAAAGTAAAAAAGATGGAAAGTTAGACCAAATCATAGCGTTAATGAAGGAAATGTCTGCAGATCAAAAGGATATGAAATGGGAACAACAACTTATTAAAAACGAGATCAAAGAAACCAAAGATCAACAGGCTCTGTTTAATGAGGAAATATTAAAGTTGAAAGTTGAAAACGAAGTATTGAGAAAAGAAAACCAAGCAATCAAAAAAGAAAATGCAGAAATGAAAACAGAAATGGAAGAGATTAAAAAAACAATGGAAATCATAGATAAAGAAAGAAGAAAGAATAATGTGATGATAAATGGATTAAAACTTGATACTAATGAGCCGTCGAAATTGGTAGAAAATGTCAGAAACTTTGTGAGTCAACAATTAAAAATAAATATCGAGCCTAAGGCAGTTAACAAGATAGGGGAGAAAATGTATATAGTGGAATGTCAAAATGAAGTTGATAAAGAAAAAATTATGGCGAATAAAGCAAAATTGAAGGAGAGGAAAGAAGAAAGAGTTTTTATAAATAATGATATGACCAAAAAGGAAAGAGAAAAACAAAAAGAGATAAGGATGTTTGCAAAAATAGAAAGCCAAAAGGGAAAAGACGTGAAAATGGGATACAATAAGGTAACAGTAAATGGACAAGAATGGAGATGGGATAAAGAAACAAATAGAATGAAAATACTGGAAAAAATATATTCAAAAAACTAAATAAAGAAACAGATATTCATGGTAACAGAGAAAAAGACTCGGCAACGGAATTTGATACGAATAAAGTAAAATCAACAACGGAAATGTGGGGAATTGGAACATGGAATGTTAGAAGTATTTTAGGAAAAGAAAAAGAATTAGAAGAAGAGTTTGAAAATACAAATTTGAAAATACTAGCTATAACAGAGACAAAAAAAAAGGACAGGGGATAGTGAAAATGGATAATGGTCATATACTCATATATAGTGGCATTGAAAATGAGAAAAGAGCAGCAGCAGGAGTTGCATGCATAATACATAGAAGCTTAGAAGAACAAATTACTGGATGGACGGGATGGTCGGAAAGATTATTGGTGATGGAAATGAAAAATAAAAATATGAACACAAAAACTATAATAATTGTATATGGACCAAATGAAGACGATACAGTAGGAAATAAAGATAAGTTTTGGGAAGATCTAACTATGGTTACAGAAAATGCGAAAGGAAAAATAATTATACTTGGAGATTTTAATAGCAGAGTAGGAACAAAAGATGACATTTATAGAACAGTAATAGGAAAACATGGTGAAACATTTAGGAATAATAATGGAGAGCGGCTGCTGGATTTTTGCATATTACACAATTTTATTGTAACTAATACATTTTTCCAACATAAAGACATACATAAATATACACGTGTGATGGAAAGCAGAAATGAAAGGTCAATAATAGATTATATATTGGTGGGAAAAAGAAATCAAAAGGAAGTATTGGATACCAGAGTTAGAAGAGGACCAGAAATAGGAAGTGACCACTATTTGCTTGTAACAAAAATAAGAGAACAAGTAAAAATTACAAACCATAATAAACCAAAATTAGAAAGTACGATAGAATATGAATCGGTCAGATCATACAAACTCCAAAACAAAGATATGGCAGAGAAATACAAAATAGCATTATCAGGGAAGTTCTCAAATAATTATGATTTAATGAAAAATGGTAATTTAGAAGAAATGTGGGATTATTTCAAAAAAACCGTATCGGAAACCGCTAAAGAAATATGTGGTTGTAGCAAGAAAACTAATAAGAAAAAACAAACAGCTTGGTGGACGGACGAAATTAAAATAGAAGTAAAATTAAAAAAAGAAGCGTGGAAAATATATGTAAATAACAAAACAACTGAAAACTATGAAATGTACAAAGATAAGAGGAAAAATGTAAAAGAGATGGTAGCAGTAGCTAAAAGAAATCAGTGGAAAGAATTTGGCGAAAAAATGGAAAGCAATAGTAAATCAAATCAAAAACTGTTTTACAAAACTTTGAAGTCATTAAGAAAGGAAAAAACACAAGAAATAACATGGATAAAAAATAAAAAAGGAGATATTCTAAGAAATGAAAACGAAGTGATTGATAGATGGAAAGAGTACTTTGAGGAATTATCAGGAGCAGACAGCAAAGTTCAGGACATTAACAAAAAAAAGGATGCAATAACAAAAAATGAAGACATTGTAACTCTAAAAGAATTACAGGAAATAATAAGTGAATTGAAAAATGGAAAATCTCCAGGAATTGATAAGTTAACAGCAGAAATGTTCAAGAATTTAGGGGAAACAGGAACAAAAATATTATTGAACATATACAACATTGCGTGGAGGGAAGAACAGATTCCAGAAGATTGGAAGACAGCCTTAATAGTTCCAATATATAAAAAGGGGGATAGACAAGACTGCAATAATTATAGAGGAATAAATTTAGTTAGTACAGCTATGAAAGTATACGAGAAGATTATAGACAGTAAGCTAAGACCAATAATAGAAAATACTCTAGAAGAATCGCAAAGTGGATTTAGAAGAGGTCGAAGCATCCAAGACCACATATTTACGGTGAAACAGATAATTGATAAGTTCTCACAACAAGAAAAAGAGGTATATATAGGATTCATAGACATGGAAAAAGCTTTTGACAAAGTACCAAGGGAGAAGTTATGGAAAGTACTAGAAGGAAGGGGAGTAAACTACAAAATAATAAACATAATCAAAAACATTTACAAAAATAATAGAAATTGTGTAATATACAAAAATAAAACATCAGAACCATTTTCAACACAAGAAGGATTAAGGCAAGGAGGGGGACTAAGTCCATTATTATTTACAATTTTTATTGATGAAATAATTAAAAAATCGTCAACCAAAATGGCAAAACTACACGTTGGATACAGACATTTAGGAAGAGTGGATATATCAGAAGCAGCTTTGATTTAATAATTATGGCAGGGAAAGAGAAAGATTTACAAAAGAATATGGAAATATGGAGCACGGTATCTGAAGAATTTGGAATGACAGTTAACCAAAGTAAAACCAAAGTTATGGTTATAGGACCGAAACAAAAACATTTAAATATACAGTTAGATGGAATAAAAATTGAGCAAGTTAGAAGATATAAATACTTGGGAGTAGAAATAGAAGAAAATGGAACGCAGGAAGTCGAAATTACCAATAGAGTACAAAAAACGATGAAACTTTACCACACGATGAATTCGACATTTATAAATAAAAAAGAAATTCCCAAGAAAACAAAGTTAAATGTATTCAAAACAATTTACCGGCCAATATTAACATTCGGATGTGAATCCTGGGTATTAACAAAGAGACAAAAGAGTCGAATACAAGCAGTTGAGATGAAGTATCTTAGGCGAGTTAAAGGAGTCACAAAGAAAGATAAAATAAGAAATACGAAAATAAGAGAAGACCTTGAAATAGAATCAACACTCAAATTTATTGAAAAGAGACAATTAAGCTGGTGGGGACATTTACAAAGAATGAACGATACAAGACCAGTTAAAAAAGTATGGCAATCGAAAATACAAAAAAGAACGGAAAAAGGAAGACCAAAACAAACATGGGATGGTGTTATGGTAGGCATACTGCAAGAAAAAGGTAAAACATGGACAGAAGCAAAAACAATGGCAAGGGATAAAAAACAATGGGCTAAATTTGTACATGAATAAAATTCTATCTGGACCGGAGCATCGATGAAAAAATGGATATATATGTCTTAAGCATAATGCGATGTACCTAGTTGGAATAAGTATAATTGTAAAAGTATACCCTGGGTTTTTGATAATATATATATTGTTTTAATTGATAATTGGTCAATACTTAGAAATGCGCGAATTATGTAGTTGAATGAACTACAGGAATTTAGTACACGTCCCTACTGTTGCCAGGTGCTTATTTATTTATTGTAGTGTAAGCATTTTTGTTAGGTTATAGATTTGTAGACATAAATTTTAATGATTATTAAATAAAGTTATGCTGAACGAATAAGTTGCTTTATTCATTGGAAGTATGTAAGGTAAAATTAGAATTAACAGAACCTGAAGATATACTTTGAACATTTTTAAACAAAGTATATCACAATAGAAAATGTAAATTATTTTTATGCTACAATGAGAAAAGAAATTGTATGTCTTAGTTTCAGGACTAATTTTCAGTTTGATGAACTTTCTTGTGTATTTTTTCTATTTTTTCAATTTTCATTTTGTTAATATTTTTAAGTGTATTTGCATAGGAAACCATTTATGTCCAATAAGTTTTTATTTTACATAAGCGCTCCTGCATACGAAACCATATAGGGTTTAAAGAAATAACTTTTTTATGTGATAAAAAAAAAAAAAATTTCGTTTAAGATGTTATTTTTGTCCAAATAAACCGTTTTTTGTAAACATTTTTATTTTTTATTCCATGCCCATAATAATTCATGCAGTAGAGGGTTTAGGGACCTCCAATTTATCAATGACAATTTAATTCATGTATAAAAAATCGCATATGCCACAGTGCAATTGTCACTTTGACAGCTGCAAAAGTTAGCTTCAACTTTTACAGCGACAAATACACTAGTGGTTTTTTCACTTATTCATTTGTTCATCAATATCACTGTTCCTAGTGTGAATTTCAATAACTGCGTTTTTATTAATTGTACATTAAAATAAAAATGTGTTTATTTCTAATGTTCCATAAATAAAGTTTGCATTGTTAAATTGTCCTGCCGAATTACACTCGAGGTTTGAATTGATATTGGGTAAATTTGTGTTGTTCAAATTCTAAACTGTTTCCTTTAGTAATTTTACTCGAATAACTGTCAACCTAATAATTGACTTAATAGTTGACAGTTATTCTCGTCAAATTGCTAGGAAACAGTTTCTCATTAAACAACCCAAATTTACCCGATAAAATACCAACCACTTGTGCAATTATAAGTGATAAATTATACAACAAAGCACTTACGATCAAAATAACATATTTTAAATTTCTAAAAACTTTCCATCGGAGTATCATGTCGTAGGTAACTAGATGTCAGCAAATAATTGAATATTGAGAAACAAATTCAAAATTTCTCGTAAACTATCAGAGATAGATATAGGCAACCCTAATACCAACTGGTAGGTAATAGATTCCCATGTTTAACAGACCAGACAGATACTCCATTTAAATTGAGCCAGAAATTTATGTATTAAATAGTAGTGTTATACTGTCCTATTAAAAACACCCTGTATATTACAGCATACCAGTAAATATTGGAAACAGAGTGTTAAAACCTTTAAGTGGAAAACAAGAATTGTAGAGCTTCAAATTTTACACCAAGCTGGTTCATATAATTTTTTCCCAAATGACATTGGGATGGATAAAAGCTAAGGATTGGTTTTTTAACTGGAAAAATAACAACTCGTGGAAATATATTTGCATTTCCTTGCATTCACTCAGCACGCCGTGAACTTTCATTTCAGGGGAAAAATAATCTTTGAAAAGAAATTTAGAGAAGCTGTGTTTGGAATTTTTTTATATGACCAATATTTCCAGTAGTGATACTTAAAGTACTTCCAAATAATCAGGTAATACATCGATAACTTGTTGCATAATGACAAAGAGTGTCAGTTTGACAGTCCTGTTAGTTTGTGTGTTGCTATATATTGATGTCAATGTGGTTAATATGGAAATTAAATTATACAAGGTAATTCAACTAGATAGATCAAATATTTCAAACCATAATTATGAATTTTAATTTTGAGTGAATATGAAAATCCTCGCTACAATTTACGATACACAAATATAAAAAAATCATCAGGTACAAATACAGAAGATATGAATTGTAGGTTAATAAATGATGCATCATTTCATATTTTTTTATGGGGAATTCAAGATTGAATTATTTTTTATATCAATCACATTAGTCCAGTAACTGAACACCTGAAAATATCGAAAGCTCCTGAAAAGTCGCTGAAGACTTCACTTTGGGCTCAATTTGTAGGTCACGGCAGGTGTTTTCAAACGAGAAAAAACTTAACGCGATTGAGTTTACGGAAAGGGCGGGAAACGGCCCACTGAGCCCTGGAAAACGGGTTTCTCGCTAATATCTGGCTACATATGTGAAAGTAATTATGCAGCACCGATTCAGCCTCATGGCGGAGGCGCTAACATGGTAAACTTCATAAGAAAATCGCCGAAAAAGCTAAGGTCCAAAAACACCGAAATTGGCTCATTTTGGAGTGGGGGCAAATCTCAATCTACGCATGTGCTACGTTATTGGATAGGTGACGTCATAGGGACAATGAAAAAATAATTAAAACATTTGAACTACCCCCTCTCATCCCCTACGCAGCACCCCTCATACTAAAAGTTAACCAATCACAGCAAACGACATCTCGTTTAAGAGGCCTTATCGTGTAATACTTGAAATACTTCGAAAATGCTACCCCCTGTCATTCCCCACGCAGAACCCCTGAAGTTAACCAATCGAACGACGTCAAATACTTTATATTTAAGCACCACTCCCCAATACCCTCCTGTTTAGGACCCCAAAGGACCACCCAAATATTGAAAAAATTATCACCGGAGTCTGGGCGCGAACTATCAACCTTCCTTCGCGTCTGAAACAATGCGTCTAACAAACATGCCTATTCGTTCTCATAAGTGTTAGATGCAAAAAGAGGTATAAAAAAGAGTGCTTTCATATGTTCATCTTAAATTACATTGAAAATTTAAACAAAGTGTAGACACATCATGACAAGTGGAATATCGTTAACCTTACTCTACAGTACACGATTCTTTTAACATATACAGAGTGTTGAAAAATTATAGTTCGCGAAGTAAATCAACTGACGTATTGCTGAAAAGACATTAACGTCCAGGACAAGTGACCTATCGTTGAAAACACCTCATGAAACATTCTTTCAACAGGGTGTATCATTAGAGTACAAAGACAAGTGACATACAAGTGACATATACCTATCGTTGAAAAGGGTATCTAGATACGTCTCACATATACAGGGTGTTTCATTGTAGTACATAGAAAAAATCAGGTGACATTGACCGTATAGATACTTCTTACGTACCTATACAGGGTGTTCCATAAGAGTACAAAGAAAAAATCAGGTCACATTGTCCATCTAGTTTGGTCATGACATGTGTAATATTAGTATCTGTCTTTGTTTTAATTTGAATCTCCATGTAAAAGTTGATATATACAGAATATATACAGAATGTTCAAAACGACGCATCGTTTGAAAAGCCTTTTCAGTATATGAAATATTCTTTTATCAGAGCGCAAAAAAATAACGGAAAACGTGATACGTCAAACGTTACGTGATAAAAATAAAAAATTCCACTATTCTTATAATTGTTAGGGTATATACAAGGTGTTTTCATAAAAACCAATTACTCCAAATAATATTTTCAAAAAATTCCCCCTGTAGGTAATAGACTGCCTAAGTCTGACGTCACATAGTGGGCGGAGCTTACAAAGGTTTCCAAACAAATCATTAAAGCAGGCAAATTTACCATAAGCGAGTTTTATTGTTTAGTTTATTGTTAATTCTGGAGTGAATAAGGGTGATCAGGCCAATATTTGAAGAAAGTAAAGTAGAAGTTAGTGGTTTCAAGAAGTATTTTGGCAAGAGGTAAGCATAATCATAATTTTTTACCCATTTAAGGTTTTTGAGGTTAGGTCATTGTTTTGTTGTGTTTAATATTTTGTCTTTTTCCTTGAAAAAATCAATTTATTTTCAGAATTTTGATTGAAAATGGTGTCCAAACACGTTTTGAAGATCTGCAGCATTATTGAGTTTTTTGAAGACGAGAAGAAAATGATTAAAAGGGGTGAAAATTCCTTGGAATCTAATCATGTGAAAAGGATGCAGTTTGATGCCGATATACTGATTATTTGAGCCAGCATGGAGGATAAAACATATAATGTACAGGTAGGTCATACATTTAATCAATTTTTCAGATATTTGCTTAAAATAATAGGCTTTGCCTGTGAATAAATAAATATTATGTGTCTATTGCAGATTACACTAAGTAAATCAGGAGATATTACTTCTGCTACTTGTACCTGTCATAGAGCTATCAAATGCCACCACATTGCTACTCTGGCTCTTTTTGGGCATTATAACATATCCATTACTGATAAGGAATGTGTGTGGAATGCCCCAAAACCGAAAAATTTGCCAGCTTATACAGCCGAAGAGATGTATCCTCCAAAACCCTATGTGGCTATCGTACCCTATGTCCGAGGAAACGAAATTGAAATTAAAAAGTTAATTAATATAATTTGGAAACACTGTAGGATATACTTGGCTGCTACAGGTTGAAGTAACTGATGATCTTAAGGACCTTCCAGTAATTGAGGACATAATAACTTCTGATGATTTTATTGGGGCCACCAATAAAATTGAATTTTTGAAACAAAAATGCTCTTTGAATAACCAAAAAATTGGAGAAATCGCTGTCATCACTATTGGGCAAAATACCAATGAGAAGTGGTTTTTAATTAGAAAATTTAGACTTACAGCCAGTAACTTTGGTCTTATTTTATCTGCTTGTAAAAGAAACAGATATCCAGAGAGTCTTTTTAAAACTCTGCTTGGTAAGTTACTTTCAATATTTATTTTTTATATGTATTAAAATTTTGCCAGAGTATGTAGTGATACAAAGCTCTCCCTAGAATCTTGTCTTCAGTTTGGTACCTACCGAGGTGAAACATTTGGATAATATTTATGTATTTTTCAGGAACTTATAATTTGGATGGGATAAAATCAATTCAGTGGGGAAGGAACCATGAACAAAATGGAATTGAATTTTTACAGTCTAAGCTTAAACTAGATGTTCAACCAACTGGCATTTGGCTATCAAACTCTGGACTTTTAGGAGCAAGTCCTGATGGATTAGTGGGCGATGATGCTACTGTGGAAGTGAAGTGCCCCTTTACATATAGAAATGACATCTTGTCAGAAAAACTGAAATGTGAACCCAAAAAATATGTAATTTACTTTGATGATAATGGGAAGATTTGTATTAACGAAAACCACAATTATTACCACCAAATTCAGGGTAATTTGCATATTTTGAAAAAATCCAAGTGTTATTTATGCATATGGACAATTGAAGAAGTTACAACAGTTGTTGTATAGTGTATCTATTGTTAATGTGATGACCCATATTTTTAATCCCTTTGAAGGAAAAAGCCGGCAAATGGCGTGCATAAAATTGTTTTATAAATTCGAATATTGTGAAATAATGATTTTCAGATATAATTCGAATTAATATAGTGGATTAAAATTAACCTGCATAAAATTTGTAATACAATTCAAGGTCATCACATTAACATTAGTTATACTATACCATATGATCCTTCATGGAAGGAAAATATAGCGACACTGGAAAAGTTTTACCTTGACCAGTATTTGCCAAAGATATTGGAACCATAACTTTGTTTTGTTTTAATTTTAATTAATTTTTAGAAGTTTGAATGTAAGTGTGTAGCTTTGATGAAGTTTTTTCTATAAATTTGTTTTTTATTGTTGTCTTGATATTTAGTTGAATACAGAAACAGAATAATAAAGACAAGAATTTCAGTGCACTGAGGCACAATTGTTCAATCTAAGTTCAACACCTGGTTCAGCTGAACGCGAGTGGTAATTGAACCTGCCCATTCAAAATATATTGGTGTCAAATCTGGTATAGTTATCTGACTTTTGGTGACAGCAATGTAATTATAAGCAGATTCAATTACCAGTCGAGTTCGGCTGTAGCAGTGGTTGAGCTTGGATTGTACAACCGGGCCTAAAAAGTTTATATATTAATAAAAATACAATTAGGTTAAAAGTGAAAATATATATTTATTTTTAATAAAAAATTATCAATATCAAACAAGTACAAATTCACAGAACTTTATGATACCTACATTATAAAACAAAATTAAAAAATGATTAACAATAATATTCCTCTACTTCCTTTATAAGTGGGTACTGAAAATTACTAAGAGATGCACATTGTTGAAAAATAATGGAAATTTCTGATATATAATGGTGAGGCACCTGCTGTAAAATATGGAAGCACTTTATCATACGAATAGCTCTTTCTACATGAATTCGTGCTTCTGCAATTTTTTGTGTTTCGTAAACTTGAGCATCGGTAAACTGGGGTGTACTTAAAAATGGAGGAATGTTTAATGACACTCCTTCAGGAAGTAAGTCTTTGATTAAAAAGCCTATGTCAGCCAAAATTAAATCACCAGAAACCATTTGTTTTAACACTCCACAATTCTCAACAATTTTTTTGTCTGAGTTGGATCCTGGGTATGCTTGGCTGACAAACGTTATAACACCATTTGGAGCAACTCCAACTAGAATTTTCCAAGTATTTCTATGCTTATATAAACTGTATGTTGATCTTTGATTTTCCATGCCGTTGGGTATTGCCGAGTAAATTTCTGTACAATCTAAAATCATTCTGCAATTTTTAAAACTTGAAAAAGCAGCTGGAAGACATGCTTGATTTTTTTTCCTTGAGGGCATGTCCTTATTATTTGTTTAAAAAAGACTTCATGTAGGGCATATATCCATGTCATAACAATGTTTGTGACAGTACTTGTACTACAGCTAAATCGAAGTGCTAAATCTTCATGAGGTAAATTTAGCCTTAACTTCATCAAGGTCATCAGGATTTGATAAATTTTTGGCATTAATTCAACATTCCATCCGGCATAATATTTTATCTTAAAGTCTACCATTATTTCAACCAGTATTAAAAATAAAGCATTTGTTGGTATGCCTGTGTACATAAGAATTTGGGAATCATTGTTCTTAATATGTTCATAACTGGAGCGAACAGACAAATTCTTCAATTTTGTAGTGGCTTCTTCAAGTTCTTTTTCAAAAAAATAGTTCTCTGCTTCTATTGTAGCACTGGATGGACCTTGTAGGCTTTTTGAAGTCGAAGGCATGCTTATATTATTTATATTAGCTGCTGCATTCTCTTCTTCAGGGATACCTGAGGTTGGAGACACAGCTTTGCTAGTTGTAGAAGGCCCTGCTACCTGATCTTCTTTGGTTTAAGGCATTCGTTTTCTATAAAAACCAAAATAGGTCGATATTTTTTGTATTGCAGAAAGATAAATATTACAATTTAAATATAAACAAATACAAAACCACTAACGTTTTTCGATTCTAAATACCTTTTTTCCGGAGATTCAAAGGTAAACTTTTGTTTTCTATTGAATTCAAAAATAGTTGGCCCTTTCTTCCTATTCTGTTCAACAAAATGACAACTGCAGACTAACGAGCATTTTGGAGGTTCTCGATCTTGCCTCCTAAAAATTGAAAGTATTATTTAATATTTCAAATTATAATGTTTGCATGGGCTTAAAATATTTAATTAGAATCTATAAAATTACCTCATGGTAATCCATTTTTTTCGCTCTTGTAAGTCAGCAGGGAATTTGAAAAATTTACAAATTTTTTGTTCACTGTAGTGCTTACATCCAGGTACAAAACACAACCATATTTAAAAATGTCCATTAAACCGCTCAACCTACGAAATAAGTAATAAAGAAAAACATTTTAAAAATGTTATAAAAGTTCCAGTTTTGAAGTTTATCAATATACTGTTTAAATTCGATGATTTTTCAACGTTTTTAATTTTGATTTTAGAGTGGGGAGATACAATTTTCACCATTTGATGATGTCACTTTAGAATAATAGAGATACTTTCTTTTTCTGATATTTTTTCGACCAGAAAATATCTTTAAATTATTCTAATAGCTATCGTATGTATAGTAATAGAATTACAAAATGGTTCATAGGAATATTAACCAATTGCAAGATTATATATTTTTGGGAGAACGACAATTGTCTTTAAATACATATAAAACAAAATATGTGAAGGTTGGTTCATCACCTTATTTAAATTATGATCCATGTGTTGGAGTATTTGGAACCAAAAATACCCATTTTATATAAGTCCGCAGGAATGGAACATTTTTTTATCGTGTAGAAATGATATCGATAACTTCTCATTTAGATCAACAAGACAAAAACAACAAGTATATGGAACCGTTAGATATGGGTAAATTTGATTTAATATTTAAACGATTAAGTATCATTTGGGAATGTTGTGAAAATTAATAAGGGTGATTCTTGTATTTATCTAAGAGCTGATACTACTTCAATATTATGGTAAATGTTACCACTCATTGAAAATAGATTAACAGACTTAAGAAATTTACAATTTGCTAGTTCATTGAAAATTTCACAAATGAGAATAAAAGATTCCACCACCGATCCATTAACTACAGCCTTGAATATAATTGAACCATTTAAATAATGAGACATACGCTATCGCATTAGGAGTAATATATAGATATCCTAAGTTTCTTAAAGATGAAGATTTACAGCTATAAAATAAATATTTAACACAAAACCAATTAGAGCTAATAATTAGAGACATGACGCAGTGTAGGATATCGGAGAATATGAAGAATAGGCAGAATACAATAGAAGTGAAGAAAACTATTCACTTTGATAAAACAAGGAACAAAATTCATTTATTAGTTACTTGGAAATATGCATATCAACAAGCGAGACAAGGATCATCATGGATCATTGCCGCATGTGACCGACTACGGTTTATGCAACAAATTATAGATCCAATATTAGATATAAAACATAGATGTAAAGTTTATGAAAAAATTAAGAGTAGGATTGATTAAAATGTGTAAAGAAATTGTCGATATTTCAGTTAATATAATTTTAATAAGCATATAAAATGTTAATTTTAAACAATGCTATTTTTATTTATATACCAATTGAAATCTTTTCACCCTTTGTTATGGATTGCTGGTGGAGAACGCTCAAATTTTGAATTTTATTTTTATAAAGTATTAATACTTTGGTTGGTGGTATGTTGCTATTGATATTAACCACTTTTCCACTTACTGGAAAAGTATATTCAGTATTATTATTATTTAATACATAATTGAGTTAACTGTATAAACCCTCACTTCGTGGAATCTACTCATCATATGGTTTTAAATGAAACTAACTGTTTTTAAATGACTCCACAATATATTTGTAAAAATCTGTAAATTGCAAGTAAATTGACAATTTACAGATTTTTACAAATATATTGTGGAGTCATTTAAAAACAGTTAGTTTCATTTAAAACCATTTAATACATAGTTTGATGAACTAACATTTTTGTCTATAAGTCCGCTAATATTAATAATTGCTAAAATTTGGATGTCTGCAGGTTGACAAATATAGAATGGTGGTTGTGGTAGTACCTCATCTTTTAAATGTGTAGACGTGAAAAGATAATGTTGGTTAAGCTTGTTTAACGGCATAGCTTTCTACAACTACTAATGTGAATATAATTGACGTCATCTATTTATGCCATTATACCACCTTCGCTTAGTTCTTCAACAATAGACACTATTTCATTTTGGTGAGCATTATTGCCAGCTTATTATGAAGCTACAAGTAAGCGTAATCTATCAATCAATTTATTGCAATCATCAAAATATTTATAATCGATGGGATTTTGGGAATATCGCATCATTGTTAAATCTTCCCCACCCTTTAGTTTTGCTGCTATTTGTCTTGTAGTCATAGTAGGAACTGAAAAGGCTCGCTCTCTTTGTGCAACAAGAGTAATTCCTAGGAAAGGTTGAATAGCGTTAGGCAGTGAATTTATTTTTTAATTTTACAGGATTTCTCCGTTTTGGTAATGTTCTGTTATTTTTTGTGTATGGGGGGGCATTCGTCCTCTGTAAAATGTCAACATATTCCTTAGCACCATTTTTGGTGAAAATGTGTGGGTCTGTTTCGAATAACAGCTCGTACAGACCTGGAGTACCATTGTAGGTAATACCTTGTATTTTAAATCATGCAAATCATGATAGACTCCAAGAGTATGATCAAATTGTCCTTCGGTGTCAGCAATACCTTCCCTTATATAAGACGAATTTAGAGATACAGCTCCCTTAATTCATATAGATTGCTTGAGGCAGGAGGAACTAATACAGTCTGGATCTGGAGTTCTTCGTATAGAATTTGAGTTAAATGCGAGTGATATTTCTGCTTATTGTTTAATCTTCCATGAAAAGCAATTTTCCTATAATCCATTAACTAAAATTGTTAAGCAATATTAATGTGCAATATGATAAACATTTCATAACGCGCATGATTGACATGCAATATAAAAGTAGGGACACTATATATTCTTCATTAAATATGAATACCCACGAGTATCAAATTGCTCTTAGTCAGTTTCTTTTTAAATTAACATGTCTCAAACGTGACATAGAATATTATGAACAATATAAAAGTGCCGTAACTAAATTGCAACAATTACAAATATGAAAGTTGTTTTAGATGTTCAAGGTTTTAAGATTGAAAATAATAAGTTCATCGTTAAAAAATTTGCAGCTTATGATGGTCATCAAGTATGTCACTATATTTTCAAATCACCATTTTCTCTAGATATGTTACCTCCAGACTTACATAGACAAGCAAGTTGGTCAATGAAAAATCATCATGGCATCGATTGGAAGGTTGGTTATACACATTTACACAAATTCAAAAGTATCGTAAAAGACATTACCAAAAATGCTGACATGATTTCGTGGAAGGAAAAGAAAAGGCTAATTTCATACAAAAATATTCCACCACATATGAATTAGATGAAAATCCACCATTAGCAGCCTCGACAACAAAATGTTTTTATCATAAGATTAATAAATGTAGTTGCGCCTTAAAAAATGTCTACACATTATATGAACATTTTATAATGGATGAAAAATAAAAGAATATTATTTAATCAACTTGTTTTATTTATTTACTACAAACCGTTGAGTAAAACTTATCTTTACACAATATAAGTTCTTAACCATTTTAAGAAAGTTATATAACAATAATAATAAATAAAATATAATAAATAAATGAAATAATGTTTGGGTGGTCCTTCGGGGTCCTAAACAGGGGGGTATTGGGGAGTGGTGTTTGAATTTAAAGTATTAGACGTCGTTTGATTGGTTAACTTTAGGGGTGCTGCGTGGAGAATGGAAGGGGGTAGAATTTTTTAATCATTTCAAGTATTAGACGAAAAGGCCTTTTAAACGAGATGTCGTTTGGTTAACTTTTAGTATAAGGGGTGCAGCGTATGGGATGAAAGGGGGTAGTTGGAATTTTTCAATTATTTTCATCATTGTCCCTATGACGTCACCTATCCAATAACGTAACACATGCGTAGATTGAGATTTACCACCACTCCAAAATGAGCCAATTTCGGTGTTTTTGGTCCTTTGCTTTTCCGACGATTTTTTTATGGAGTTTACCATGTTAGCGTCTCCGCCATGAGGCTGAATCGGTGCTGCATAATAACTTGCGAATTAGAGAATTTTCCTCCAGATGAAAAATTAAATTCGTCTTATTATCTACAAAAGTGGCTCCCATTATTTTTTTCTAAAATTTGATAGTTATCGAGATAATGAGACCTAAAAGTCTCCTTATTTCAGCTGCTGATGCTCTGCCTGTAGGAACTCTGCTGTCTATGCATTAACTTGTAAACGGGCGGACAAATTGTTCCATAACTCGGCAAAAAATTAACATTTTCCGATGATTCATCGCAAGTTCATCGCAAAGGGAAGACCCGTAGCTATCATTCCATGTGACTTGTAGCTCGTTTGTACTTGACAAAAATATTTAAAAAAGCGGTCAGAGTTTTATTCCACATTTTTACCACAAGATTTTGAGACTATTTCATCAATTTGTTCATATTTTTTTTAGTTGTCTTTTATCCTATTTTTTTTATAATGGAACCTTATGAGGTCTTGAATGATCATTTTTTCAATATCTTTTTTGCGTTTCAATAAGAAGTTGATTCGTCTTCCCCCTGCATAGACAGCAGAATTCTTACAGGCAGAGCAGCAGCTAAAATGAGGAGACTTTTAGGTCTCTATCTCGATAACTATCGAGTTTTAAAAAAAATGATAAAAACCATTTCTGTAGATAATAAGACGATCTTCATTTTTTATTCGAAGAAAAACCCTCTATTTCGCATATTGAGCCAGATATTAGCGAGAAACCCGTTTTCCAGGGTTTATTGGGCCATTCCCCACCCTTCCGTGAACTCAATCGCGTTAAGTTTTTTCTCGTTTGAAAACACGTGCCATGACATACGAATTGGGCCCAAAGTAAAGTCTTCAGGGACTTTTCAGGAGCTTTGTCCCTTCATTTACTGGACTACATTGAATTATTCAATTCTAAATTTCCAATTCCAATTATTCGAATTTCAATTTAATTGTATTCCAGATTATTTGATAAACAGAATTCATCGCAAAGAGTTCAAATCGCTTGACCAAATGTTTTTTTCCGGAAAATATATGAAATTCATCTTTTAATATGTTTTTAAATCATTATAACCAAAAAAATGTGGAAATTCAGTCGTAAACAAAGTCACAGTCGCAGTCATAAATTCTACATTAACAGTCTTCTTTTGATTGATTACATACAAAACGTTGTCAAATGATCTACGAAAAAAAAAATTCTACAAAGTGAAATTCAAATAACACGGAAAAATATATAATATGACAATCAATAACCTGCATATTATCACGATATAACCAACTATTCTGGTTTGTGATTAGAAGGAACAGTATCACTTGTATACCGGTTTCGACGTATTTGCGCCTCATCAGTACAAGGTAGATATCATCTAGTCAGTGCTCTAAGAGCACAAGTGATATTGTTCCTTCTATAGTCTATTATATTGCCGCTCAACTTGGAACTGTAATTCATCAACTGTCGAGGCACATAGCCTGAAAAGTGAGCGGTCTACATTCAGAAAAGTTATTTTCAAATTTGTAAGGCGTTATGATACTATAATCTCAACATCTTATGAGACAAGAGTTTATTATTATTCGCTTTGAAATAACAAAATGCCCATAAAATTAAATTTTATAAATATCCACGTGCTTTGTAAATATGTCCTTGACATTTTCATATAATTGTTTAAATTCCAACAAATATTGACATCGAAGTACCAATTTGTATTTGAAACTGTGTATTGCTGTTTCAGACATTCAATATAGATGCTCAAATTGGGGAATCTTCGGCATGTGCAACAGCGTTAATGTGTGGAGTGAAGACAAATTTTGAAACTGTAGGCTTAGATGCTAGAGGTCGCTTCGAAAATTGTTTTTCAAGTTTTTCATCAAAAGTTCCGTCGTTGATTGATTGGGCTCAAGAATCAGGTAGGTGGGGATTCTAATAAAATAATACATAGAATATTTTTTAGCAGCTTTTTTGTACTGTAATAGTCATTAATGTTATAAGTACAAAAAGTGAAGCTTTATCTAGTGTGATTTGAGTGCGTGCATTGCTTCGAATCGGCAATTCCTTCCAGTGGGGATAGCAGCATCGACATATGGTATAGACAACAATTTTTAACGGAAGGTAGCTAATGTTATCAAAATTGAGAGATATAATTAAAAAACAGCGACATTTGAATATTATATTATAATCATTGTAAATATTGTGAGCCAAATTACATAGGACTTACTGCAAGACATTTAACAGACCGTATAATTTCACATAGAAATGATTGCAAACGATACGTGAGTCGATGTGCATTAGCCCAACATGCCCATAAGACCAGGCATAGTATATACTTCGGAAACGGTGAGGTACTTGACAAATGTAATAATAATAATATAATAATAATGATTTTATTGCTTCTGAAACAATGTTACAGCAAGGTACAATATAATTCTATGTGAAAAAAGTATTTTTGAAGGTTAAGCGAATCTTATCAACTACACACAAAACATTATTCATTGAAGACAAATTGGCGTAATTTCAATATATTCCAAATGTTTTCCGCAATTTTCCTAGCCTCAAAAATTGTGATTTTATTCAAGCAATGAGTTAACATTTTCAAGACAAGGGATATTCCGTTTCATTGTTGTATAAATCGGACAATCAAGCAGTAAGTGTAAATAGTTTCCTTTTCATGAATATTACAAACAGTACAATCCAATTCAGGGTCAATAATGTATCCAATATCATTTAATGTCGATTTAATTTTAAAATGGTTAGACACACGCAATTGAGCAAGAGTGCGAGTAACCTGAATGGGTAATTTTAAAGCCAGGTACGTGCTTGGTTCACAGGTGGTGGGAAAGGAAGATTACAAATACATGAAAGAATATCGCGACGCAACACTGACATCTGATACATGTAAATATGTATAATATTTGGACAACAAATCTTTCCTCTGCGATATGGAAGAAGGATGATTCAAATTGTTCTATATATGGTCACATTCAATATCAACAAAGAACTTTTTCAACTGAACTATCCAGTTATACTTCATATCTGTAGAGTTGACCAAACGCAGTTGTTGTTTAAAACAGAGCTTATGATAGCGATGATTATCCATTGATAGTATTTTGTGTATCCAGTTGAGAGACATTTTAAAAATATTAAATGCAAACTTGACTCTTCCAGTCTCTAAACGGATTATAGCATCTGGAGTATTGATAGGAACTAAAAGAACTCTTTTCAGGAAATATAGCTGAACTCTTTCTGAGATATCCAAATACCTCACTACCCAAACAGAAATACAATTAAACATGACACTGAGGGCAAGTGACTCCAACAATTTGATTATAGGTTGCCAAGTATCAATTTTTGTTTTAGCCATTATAGGTAAAATAGAACCAAATGCCTGCTTACCTTTGTTGACACTTGGGCTTGGGACACTTGGGATTGGGCCATTTCATTAAAGAGACCTGATGAAGTGAAGACTACACCTAAATATGAATATTTATTGGTTGTAGGAATGAATTGGTTGTTGAAATGAAAATCAAAGTTAGGTTTCCGGAAACCTCCTCTAGAAAATTGCATAATTTTTGTCTTCTGTAAATTCACAGTTAATTTGATTTTTACAATTGTAAAAGCTACACAGAACAATTTTTTATTGAAATGGCTAGAATATACCAAGGAGAACATGTAATGAATACCCAGACCGACACTGTCGGACTTAATTTAATTTACTTTAACCTTATAGACCCAGACTTGAAGCTGAAAAAAGAAAGATACAATTATTATTATTCCGTAAATAATATAAGTCAAAACATTAACACAGAAACTGACATCAATCAATGGACAATCACCACCTTTGAGACTGTCATTTACCAACACAAACTCATGTGTCACCTTTAATTTTGACATTAGTTTGGTAAAATAATTAATCGACATTCAAACACGTTTCCATGGAAGTACTCTATATTTTTAATACATGGTGCCCCGTAAACAAGTACCGTGAATTAGAGGCATAATGGATCGTTAAGAAATATACCCAAATAAATAAATAAATATACCCTCAAAATACCCAAATTCAACTTTCCTCTAACTTCCTTAGTTTGTGAGATATAGGCGGTTAAAAGGTGCTGGAGAAATACACATTGTATTTCATATAGAATGGAAGTTCAAATTTAAAATTTTTTGTATGGTATTGTTTCTTCAAAACCCATCAAGAGTATTATGTCAAATTCTAATAAGCCAGTGGCGTGGTATGACGGGCTCGTGAACTTTTATTGTACCATGTTTCTGAAACACCTTCGATTTAGATCTGAGGACTTTTTTATGCAATTCTTCATTAAATTTCCTACGTAGAAGGTTGTCTTTTTTGAACTCGATAAAACACTAAATTTTCATGATTTTTCACTTTATATCGAAGTGACACTTTTTTAAGTGTTTTTTTTGAATAAAATTGTAGTACCTACTTGAAGATCACTTACAAATAATTTAAACACAAACGTTTCCTGTGTTTATGATAACTCATAATCATTTGAGGGAAGATGAAGTATTAAGAAAATATTCACGACTACTACAAATTTATTGTTTCAAAACATTACAACATAAAAAAGTATCTTACTGCAATGAAAAGTTGAAAATATTGGTGTGGAGTTTTTTTATCGAGTTTAACAAAGAGTACCTTCTATGTAGAAACTTCGATAAATAATTGCAGATATGAGTCTTTAGCTCTTAATACAGGGTGTTTCAAAAGTTACCGGACACCCTGTATGATGGAGATTTTAAATATTATTTTCCAATCACAAGTTTTGTTCTGTTGGAGTTGTCTAAGTACCTACAACGAAAGCTCAACAAAAGTAAGTGTGTACTTTAAGATGAGTATTTTTCTCTGAACAAAAAAACACAAAAGGTAATCAGAGCTATCATATGAATAGAGATATACAATACAATCTGTTGTGTATGCATACTGATGTGTTAATAGAGAGTTAAAGTTGTACCAAATGCAAGAACGTGAACGTATCGTTTGACATCTAAGCATGCGCAGTTACAAATTTTGCTGCGCTGTTAGATACGTCGCACGTATCGTAGCGTGTTCGTACGTTCGCCTTGAACTTATTCGTATCGACACGAATTTCACCGAATGTGATCCGAAAGAACCCGATTACTCTGCAAAATTAATTTACTAACCTAATTTTTAGTGGTGTTGTGGGTGTTTACAAAAATTAGGTTGTGTTATTTTTGGCTTTGGATTCTTTTTTAATAATAAATCTGTTTACAAATTACACAAATTACAGGTTAAGTACTAGCAAATAGCGGCGGTATAAAGCGGAAAGGAGGTATACCCGATACGTTTGCGTTTCACCTCCAACTTTAACTCGTTTGATGCAACAGTTTCTACGTCAACGCTTCTGCAATTTAATACGTTACGTCGGGTCAATACGTATACGTGATTGGCATCACTTTAACTCTCTATTATGATTGTTGATAGACATAACTGTGAAAGTACAAATTAAGCTATTTCGTGAATGCCTAATATATTATACGAGGGAACTACACAGTACACATATCAAAATAAAGATACATGATTCTCGCTATTTGCATTTGGACGTGAACGTTTCGCCAAAATATAAGCCACCACGCAATCATCATTGTACTATCGATGGCTATGTACTACAAAACTTGCATAACGAGCGTCGAAAATATGGCGAGTCAGTGAATATTTACTATACATACGGCTGTCAGTGTCACCTAATTAGTCGTAAACATATTGCTGCCTTTTTTATTTCGCAACAATATACAACGATGATATTTTCATCATCTGAATCTTCTGATGGACTACTTCTTTTTATTTATATTATTCACCATTTTTTTCACAATATCAAGTTGTTACCTGAGGAATGGCAGTCCTGATCCAAGTCAATTCCCGGGTCCTGGAAAGTGCTGATAACACCAAACCGATTCGATTAAGTGAGTGTCCTGCTCAATAGACTAAATTTTGTCAAGACGGCATCGCGGCTGTAACGCGAATTGTAATTGGATTTACTGTTTGGACCTTGCATTTGTGGAATCTATCAATAATGTTATGAATTGAATTTTCCTAATCAATCCCACTATTTTATAAATAAATTATGTCAATTATGAAAAGATATTAATAATTATTTCGATCATATGGCAATATATACAATCCAAAATTTGTCACAGATTTCGCTCCAAGCAAGTTCTATTGAAAACTAAAGTTATTTGCAGAAAAAGTTTATCACTTGGAATGCGAGGGCGTGCAGCAGTTCCAGTCTTTTATTAAATTACAGAAGTGAAGTTGAAACCATAAGCCACCAAAAAACACTATGAGAATTGATTAATTGGTGTTCATTCAATTTCCACCACAATATACCTTATATTATGGAAACTTTCAACAATTCCATTCTATATCTACTTTATTTATCATGGTTAACGAAATCTGATAACGGCACAAAGTTGAAAAGTAGAAAACGTTTTTGCATTACGCAGTATTGTTAAATGATAATTGTATTGATTCACCATATTATGAAATTATAACGAATCACATAATACAAACTCTTTTCTTGATATGTATTATGGATAGAAAATATTTGTAGTCATGAAAAGCAAAGAAAATATGATAATTATTGATGGATAAGGTCATTGGAAATATCAAAAGCATGAATAAAAAACGTGGAAATGTCAAAATTTTAACGTTCATATACTTCCATTTATAAACTTGTATATATACAAAGCTTTTCTAAATTTATGCGGAAAAATTTGAAGCTGGTTACCCGTTTGAAATTATGTTGAGTCGTTTATGTACCAAAATTTCATTAGCCCACCACCTTCCGATATATCACCACTGAAAACTTGCTCAGTAAATTGTGTTCTCATTTATTCTTTATATAGAGGGTAAAGGCGTAAAATTATAAAACTGAACCTCATTGAATATAAAATCTTTTTTTTTTGGGATTGAGTTTTGTGAATAAAAAATATAATTTGGAATGTCTTTATTACTTTTTTTTATTTAAATTAACGTGTCTCGACTGCTGAGGTCATTGACACAGTTACAGTATTTCATGATATTTAGGTTAAACAGTTATGAGTGTTATGACATTCGATACTACATTTTAGGTAGAACATGTTAGAAATGCTTTATTGAATTTATGTCTTTTAGGTAGGATAGCAATGGTTCTTTTATATTGTGTTTGTGCTGGTAGCTTTCGTAGCGGGGACATTCCACTAGGAAGTGTTTAACAGTTAGATAAACAGAACATAACTTGCACAGGGGGCGATCTTTTTTTGTCATTAAGTATCCATGGGTATAGCGTGTATGTCCAATGCGCAATCTTCTTATAATTATTTTTTCTTTTCTGGAGAGTGTGGAGTCATGGTGATACTTCAGACTAGGTTGTATATCATGTAAGGCTGTTGTGTCCCAGTATGATTGCCAGGAGTCTCTAAGATGTTTTTTAAACAAAGATTTTAGGTCGTCATGGATTTGTGATGATGTTTTTTGGGTTTAAGTTGTGGCCAGCTTAGCGGCGTTGTCAGCTGTTTCATTCCCAGTGATTCCAATATGTGATGGGGTCCAAATTATCGTGATCGTGGTGTTTTGAGAGAATAGTGTCTCGTATCTTTCATGGATTTCTTGTATTAGAGGGTGTTTTGAGTTAGTTTTCCTAATTTCTTGGATTGAGGAGAGGGAGTCTGTACAGATAGCGACTTTTTTATTTCTTGAGTTTATTATTTTGAATGCCTGGAGAATTGCAAAAATTTCTTCAGTAAATATGCTACAAGTGTCTTCAAGAGCGGATGTGTAAAGGGTTTCATTATATATAGGGTTTGGTCGAACTTCTGTTGGTTGATTCGTTTGGTGAGTGTTTTCCTTAAGATTATGTTTGAAGTTTCTTGGTTTTGAGTACCAGTAGTGTTGTGTCGATCATTGGTGTTGGTTTATTCCATGTAGGTGAGGAGGATATACGTAAAGGTAGTGTGAGGTTGAGGTCGATGTTGTGTAGGATAGGTTTTAGCGTGTCGATGATGGATCGTGTTGATTTTGGGGGGTGATTTGATTCTTCGTTATACATGTTTGAGATTAATTTAAAGACTGGGTTGTGGAGATTGGCGGATGCTGAACTGAAATATGTTTGTGAAAGGTATTGACGTCTCAGGTGAAGAGGAGGTTCGTTAGCTTCCGCATATAAGCTGTCAATTGGGCTGGATTTAAAGGCACCGAGGCATATTCGGAGGGCTGTGTTATGGATGGTGGTAAGCGCGTTTAGATGGGATTTTGAAGGGGGGAGATAAACTATGCTACCGTAATCTATTTTTGATCTAATTACAGCTTTATACACTCTCAGAAGTACTATTTTCTCACTTCCCCAATAATAACGGGATAATGTTTTCAGTATATTAAGTCTTTTTATACAGTTTGCTTTCGTTTTTTAGATGTGTTGTTCGAAGTTGAGTTTGTTGTCAAACGTTGAGCCTAGAATTTTATGGTGAGTTACCTACTACAGGTAGGGTGTTTTCGTTGAGTTTTAGATTGGGGCGTTGTGTGTTATGTTTCCTGTTAAATTAGATGCTTTTGAATTTAGTGGGAGAAAAGGTTAATCCGATGTTAGAGGACCAGCTGCTGACTTGGTTTATTGCTGTTTGTGGAATTGCGCAGGTTGATTCTGTGCTTTTACCATGGCTATAGATGATAAGATCTTCAGCATATAAAGCATGTTTTACTGGTAATTGAAAGTTACGAGAAATATCGTTCATAGCTAGGATAAATAAGGTGGTGCTGAGAATAGAGCCTTGAGGTACTCCGCTTTTTTGAGCAAAAGATTTGGAGGTGCATCCATTTGTAATTATTTTAAAGGTTCGGGAAAAGAAGAAATTTTGAATAAAGGAGTAGATATTATTTTTCAATCCATTTTCTTCAAATTTTTCGAGGATGGAGGATTTTGTTATATGGTCGAATGCGCCTACGATGTCGGAAAAAGCTGCTATTACTTCATGTTTTCGGGATAGGGCCTCAGTTATGTCAGTGTGTAAGAGGACAAGGTTATCCGCAGTAGAGCGGTTACTTATAAAACCTGATTGGGCTTCGTTAATTATGCAATGTGTTTGGAGGTTAGTCGGTTATTGACTATTTTTTCCAGTAATTTACATAGGGTGCAGTTTAATGAGATTGGTCGGTAAGGTTTTGCATGAATAGAAAATTGATCGGGTTTTTTGATAGATATTATAAGTGACTGACGCCAAATGTTGGGAAATTGACTGGTTGACCATATTTTATTGAAGATATCCAATAATTTTGTAATAGATAGGGGTGATAGATTTTTGAGGAATATGAAGGGAATTTGGTCAGGTCCAGGGCATTTATGAGTTCATCATTGGTGAGAGGTGGTGATGACTTTTAAAGTGTTCCACGTACGCAGAAAAAATACAATGCTATGATTTCATTCTTCATTAAATAATAAACTACGCATTGAAAGTGTAACACAGTAAAGATGGAGAACTCGGAAATAAAATACGGTTTTTAATGAATACTGGGAGTAAACTGTTGTAATTTTATCTTATGGGGTGGATGCAAGCAAGTAAACAGAACTGATGATTCAATAGGATGTAATATGTATTACAAGGTTAAACATAAATATGTATATACAATCTTGAAGTATGAAAGGCGCCTAAAACAAAGTATCGAGAATAATTCTCCGGGCACCTAAAATACTTAATAAAATACATGACATACCTTTCCTAGTATAAGCAATACCGACTGACTATTAAATGTTCATAACTGACTAATTCTTCTATTCAATACGACAGACCAGACAGAATAAAAGAATCTTATGAAATTATATTCTCTGACATTTATTTTTAGTATGGCATTGACACATGATTTGAAAACAAGTTAAGTTGGCCGAAAGCATTTCGCCTTAAGCCAGATAGGCTACATAAAAATAATTAAACTTCAACATAAACTTAGTCTACGTATCATCAATCGTCGAAGCCGTCTTGAGGCGTATTTTTTATAGTATCACACGCTATTCCAATATGATTCTTCAAACCGTTGATATCAAGTATCTACCACATGTTCGGCCTGATATTTTGTGGGAAACATCTACGCCCGTTTCAACTACCGTTATACGTTCAAGAATTGGTTGAAAAAGATTGAATCCTGTGGAAGACCGAATATTAAGTTCACTCGAGAATTACGAGAAACGAGCTAACAGGCCGGTTGTTGAAGATGACAATCACCATTTTTTGATTTCATTAGTACCATCTCTACCTTCACTTCCTAGACGTCTCAACACAAATTGCAGACTGGAAATCATGCAGGTTATATCCAAGTATGAAACAATCGCCTCTTAATCAAATTCGATAGCACCTTTACCAAAATTCCTTCAAATATCCCAGAATTTACCCATCATCTCCTGCACCTTCCTCCAGTCAATAATTTGTACCTTACAGTCAACCATCACAACAAAGCCAGTTCGATCCAACATTATCAAATGTGTCTACCCAGCAGTATACGACATCACTTCCAGCGCCATCACCAGCTGAATCAGCGTCTTCATCTTTTTCAACCCCTCAGTACGAAGATGATTCACAGTTTAGTGTTTTTTAGTGTTGCTTATAAATTTAAATATTGTTTAATAATATGTAATAAAACTGTATTTGCTTACCTGAGAGCCACTACTAATTTTTCCTTGGGTGATATGGATTCTCCCATACAAGTATTAGTTCTTGTTAGTTTTTCAAATAATATGGTCAGTAACTCGTCAAAAGTACCTCGTGACATTCTAGTGAAATTAAAAAATTTGTCTTCGTCTTGGTCTACTTCGGCAAACAGTGTATGAAAATGTCCTTTTTGTTGCCTCTCTTCAATAATTGGATGTATCCACATCCTTCGTTTTCGTTGTTTCTTCTTATTTACGTTCCAATACAGATAGAGTAATGACAAGTTTACTACGTCGTCATCCATCGTGCACTACTATCTCACCGAAACAAAAATCACAAATGAAACCGTTCTAATGTGTTTTGTTAGAAGGCGACCGATTCGATAAACGCTTCGGATAAAACCGCCGTGTCTGTCTTTGCCCTAAGTCAATATCACATTGAAAACAAATCTGAACTATGGTTTTTGTCTAATAAACTAAAATTAAATTCAGAGAATGTACAAAAACTCTATTTTCTTCTTCTAACCAAAATGCTTGGAGTGTAAAATTGTTGGGACTTTACTTAGATGGATCACTGTTGTGGAATTTTCACGTAGACTATTTGAGAAATAAACTATCAAGCTCGATTTTTGTACTTCGACAACATGAAAGAGTTGTTAGTTTCCAAAGTTTGAAAACGGCTTACTTGTGCCTTGTGCATTCCCATATTAACTATGGAGTTGTACTTTGGGGAAATTCTCCGCCAGCCAAAGATATCTTTGTAATTCAAAGAGAGCTATTAGGATTTTGAGTAATGTCAGTTCCCCTGAACACTGTAGGGCGTTATTTGTTCATCTACGGATGATGCCTCTACCGACCTAATTTATTTTTAACACCCTCATTGAGATCCACAGAAGTCTTGACTCCTTAACAAAAAATTCAGATATCCATAATTACAGTACTAGAAAAGCATGTAATATTCGTACAAATCGTTTTCGTCTGACAAAATCTCAGAAGAATTCACTCAACTATTCTCTGTATAATATCTCGCCAGCAGAAATGAAATCTTTAAGTTTGAATAAATTCAAGAGAAGTTTAAAAACGTATTTACTTAGATTTTGTTTTTACTCTGTGAACGAATACATTGAGAATTGTCAGAATATCTAGAAAATTTTTAAAATGTATTCATGCTCATTGGACATTCCTTCCTTTTTGAATATATTTCTTATCGCTTGTATTTTAACCTTAATTAATATTATTATGTGTTATGTGTTTTTATTTTTATTAATATGTCAAATGTTGTACATTCTACATTTCGTATTTCTGACTTGCTACAAACATTGTAAAAACATGTAATGTAGTCAAATAAATCTATCTATCTATCTACATAAAACGCGTATGATTAATTTCACTACTTGTATAC
The DNA here is from genome assembly GCA_910591685.1 of Galerucella tenella. Taxonomy (NCBI): domain Eukaryota; kingdom Metazoa; phylum Arthropoda; class Insecta; order Coleoptera; family Chrysomelidae; genus Galerucella; species Galerucella tenella. The sequence goes on along the minus strand of CAJUYH010001190.1, from coordinate 22,183 downwards.
AGGTTATAAAATTTGAAGATGAAACTCGTATTTAGACGAATCAAGACAAAAATATCAAATTTCAAACCTTCAATTTGTATATCCATCAACAAGATAATTTGACATCAGCTTGCTAAAGCTTGAAACATTGAGTAGACCCAAATTATTCACCAAAGTGACACTAGTCTACCATTGCATTGTTAAGTATAACAGAGAAACAAAGAAAGTTTTGATGTTATACCTATAGACCATTTATCTTCACTATTTGACATAACCTATTCAAATTCACTGAAATATCCTTTGTCATAAAATTTGGTAATAAAATTTCTGGTTTCTACACAAAATGTTGATATTAAATTATATTGGATTCGTAATTTTAGGTAGGTGAGGTAGCATTTCCGATGAGACTTCGTTTATGTTGTGTGGTACAGTTTTCAGTTTATGCGAGAACATAAAACTCAAAGACCTTCAAAAGTAAATGTTTGGGCAGGATTATTGGCACCACTGTTATCGGGCCATTCTTTATAGAAGGCATTTCGAACGGACCAAAGTATTTGGATTTATCAAGGTCTCGAATAGTTCCTGCAATAAGGAATGCAGTTAATAACAATTTTCATTACACTTGGTTTCAGCAGGATAGTGCATAACCAAACTTTGGTGCTGCTGTTCGAAATTACTTAAATCAAGTTTTCCAAGACATGTGGATTGAAAGAAGGGGCATAATCGAGTGGCAAGCCAGCAAGCCAGCCTCCCGCTTTATCGCCAGACTATTTCTTCTGGGGATATCTTATTTAATGTACACACTGTATATTCCAATATTATCACAAAAATCGAATACATAGTATTTCCTCAGTTAGTGCTATTTTTCAATAATACAACCGTTTCAATAAATTTCCAGAGCCAACTTTTTTCAAGTATGAACTATTTCACATACTGAAACATCGCTCTGTATTTCCCTAGTAATATATCGGTATTGGTGGATCTAGGTAAATTGTTCGAAATCAATTCTTCGAAAGTCAATTGTTCGAAATCAATTATTCGAAAATCAATTCTTCGAAAGTCAATTCTTCGAAAATCAATTGTTCGAAAATCAATTGTTCGAAATCTATTGTTCGAAATTCAATATTCTGAATAATAAATTTCAAAAACCTAAGAAAAAAGACAAAAAAAGAAAAAAAAATACCAAAAAAGAAAAACAAAACAAAAAAAAAGAAAAAATTAAACAAAACTTCTAAACACGCCTGCTTTACGCTGACATTCCTAAGCCTGTGCCTAAGTGTGAAGGGAAGTTCTTTTTTATTTAAAATTTATTTAACATAATTTTTAACTATTCGTTTCTTACATTTATACTAAAATTTACCACAACATAACTTCTAAGTAGATAACCACAACTTAATAAGATCTGGTGGAGGTTTTTTGAAATAACAATAAAGAATTTTTAACTGAAATTCGGTGTCCTCTTAAATTTAATTAAATCTATTCCAGATATTTGATTTCGAAAAATTGATTTCGAACAATTGAGTTTCGAATAATTGATTTTCGAATAATCGGTCATTCGAAAAATTGATTTTCGAACAATTATTGATTTCGAATAATTTACCGGTACCCCGGTATTGGTATATTATTGAATTTGATCACGGACAGAAATTCAAAATTTAATCTTTCACTGAACAATCTTATAGAATAATTTGAAGCACAATAACAAAAGCCAAAGGAATGTTATTCAGACTATGAAAGATATGGTTACGAAAAATTATGGAGATTTTTTTCCCATTAATATGACAAAAACTCATGAATCTCATGAATATATTCCAGATAAATTTATTATACAATCCCAGCATGGCCCCAGGGATCTAGCTTAAGGTTCAATCTAAAACATTCCAATCTATTGGAATATCAAGTGACAGTTTCCAATGAAAATACTGATTTAAAATAAAATAGATTTTCGAAATTTCCGTTCGCTGTTGACAGCAGAAAAAAGTGATTCAAGAGTCATAAAAGGTTTATTTCAATGGAATTAATTTATCCGAAGTACCCATCGTTCATAAGGTTTGAATTTATTTTGAAATATTTTTATTTTAATTTCACAATGGAGTATATCTCAAAAAATTCAAATTCATTGCAGTGGAAAAATTTCACGAAAAAAAAATCCCAAAACAGTTTTCAGGATAGAGGAGGGAACTGGAATGTCGTGAAAGATAATGCGCTTCCATCAACCCATCCCACCTACGAAAATTCGAATGGCAGACAACAAAGATTCGATTGACGTCATTTATTTAGACTTCTCCAAGGCATTCGACAAAGTCCCAAAAAGAAGACTTTAATATAAATTAGATCACTTTGGCATACGGAGTAGCCTGAATTTATGGATCTTTAACTTTTATCGGACAGGATTTTTAAAGTCAGAGTCGGCCGAGAGTTCTCCAATGACAGGCCAGTTTCTAGTGGTGTTCCACAGGGTTCCGTCCTTGGCCCATTGCTGTTTGTTGTTTACGCAAGCGATATTCAAATATTGGTCTCAAACTCAGTTTCTTTTTATGCCGATGACACAAAAATATTTGCTAACCCTTTAAGAGATCATCTCACCCTCCAAAACGACTTACACACTATACAGCGGTGGTGTTTGGACTGGTTGCTTCCCCTGAACATTAATAAATGTAACGTACTCCACATTGGCAAGACCAATCCCAATTTATCATACAACTTAAATGGGCAGTTACTAAATACGGTTACCAGCCATGATGACCTAGGCATCTTAGTGAACTCAAATTTATCGTGGAGTGAACATGTTGTGTCCGCGCGAAGTCCAGACTCTATCTGATACAAAAATCGTTCTCTAGAGTGTCACTTGAAACTTACTGTAAACTGTACAAATGTTACGTGCGTCCTATTTTAGAATATGCGGGTCCTGTGTGATATCCTGATCTTATTCGCGACCAAGTTTTATTAGAAAAAGTGCAAAGGAGGGCTACTAGACTTGCATTCGGTCGCGTAAGGCCTTCCTATGAGGAGCGACTGACTGGGGCGAATCTCATCTCGTTTCAAGACCGTCGACTCCGGGGAGACTTGATATTATGTTATAAAATCATCAAGCACAACTTTGGTGATCTTCAATCTATGTTTCTATTCAACACTGATCTTAGACTGAGAGGTCACCCATTTAAACTTAAGAAGTCCTTCAGATCCCGAGTAAGACAGCACTTTTTACCAAACAGAGTGTTTGATGTCTGGAACAATCTTCCTGATGATGTTGTTGACGCACCATCAGTTAACGCATTCAAGAACAGGATTGATAGACTTCTATTTAATAATTAATAGTCCGCATTGTTGCATTTATTATTTATCTGAATTTGTTTTATTTATATCTTCTTTCGCTGTATAGTTGTTGCGGTTATTCTTGAAAACTACGATTTCGTTAATTATTGTTAATTTGTCATTTATTATGTTTATAGGCGTTTAAGCACTTATTTATGTTCTCAGATCATGGGCTTCATAGGTTCTTACCTCAGCCCCTATTTCTATTGTAATAATAATAATAATAATAATAATAATCCCCCAAACACATAGTACCTAACCTAATATTCCAGTCCAAACATTCATTTTCCTAAGATACTGAGTGTGATCATTACAATAACGACAGTTTTGTTCAATTACATTACCATTGAAAAAATGTAACAAGAAAATGCAAAAAACTGATCACAAGGTTTGTTCTTCAAAAACTATAAAACAACGCAAGCTTTTGTACAAAATACAAATTTTTAGTGCATTTAAAAGTCAAATAGGGACCGTAGATGAAATTTATGTTCAAATGTGGAGTATCGATACACAATTGATTATTATTATTGTTTTCAAATTGATTTTTGTACACTATTTTCACCCTGTATAATTGTACCTAGTCACAATTAAGGGGTTGTCATTTGAAAATCACTGGACGGGACAATTTCAGGTCCCCCTCTTACTCTAGAAAAAGTTTAAATATTTTTTTTGACATCATATCTTGCTTACGAGAGTCCATTGTAAGTTCCAAAATTAACATACTTGATACGTTATCCATTGAAAATACGTACTGATAATTAGTGATATTTAATTTATTACAGGGAAATCAACGGGGATTGTTACAAACACTCGCATAACTCACGCTACTCCAGCAGCACTTTACGGACATTCTCCTTCTAGGTATTGGGAAGACGATTCTAAAGTCCCTCCAAACGCACGGAAGTCCTGCAAGGATCTCGCAAGGCAGCTTATAGAAAATGATCCGGGCAGGAATATAAACGTGAGCAGTACTTGTTTATTTTTATTAAACGATATACCTTCTATCGTCAATTAAATATGATTTTCTGACTGTAAATACATAATATATGACCGTTCAAACAAAACCTTCATTAAACACACCTTTTTTCGGATGTTTCTTCAAACACCTAAAATTATTTCTAAAGTTATCACATTCTGTTCTTTAAATTGCCATTATGACTTAACAACTAGAGATATATTATTTATTTCATGATACTTCGATAGAGCAAGAATGACTGTAGCTAATGATCATTATCTGGTTCCTTTCTTTTCATAAATAACAAAATTATACGGTATCAAAGTTGCATTACTTAAAAAAAGTGTATCACCTACGCCTATGGAATCGAATAAACATAAGTCAACCATTTAGGGTCTATAGCGACATTGAAACATAGATCACTTCTTAGGTGCCATGAAGAAGCGAGTTATTAAAGGTGAAAGTTAAAAGTTTCGATCCGGATCTTAGTCCGTTAGATTTTTTCCTTGGTTATCTAAAATCACGAGTTGGACGACCAACGAACTCACAGGAATTGACACAAATGATTATTGATGAATGTAAACTGATACGTGGAGAAGTCTTGGAAAGAGTGACTCAAGAACATTTGAAGTAATTCTGTTTCTCATTATTCTAAAATAATGGAATGTACACCTATTGTACAACTAACAGTGAGTCATTCCTTGTTTTCACAAATTTTTTTACACTAAACCCAGTATGTATGAATTCAAAATAATAAGCTCTTTCAAAATCTGTAAAAATATATAGGGTGTCCCATTAAAATTATGGAAGTTGATGGCATTTCTGGTTGAACCGGAAGTAAATTATTAACAAACAAATGTACATCAGATGCATTTTGTTCCATTGCATTCACCTGCCAATTTTCATGAATATCGTTCTTTTCGTTTAAAATATATTTACTTGGTTCCAAACCCCGTACAGTTGAATTCGGATTGAAGTGAACAGTTTAAAAATATGGTGATGAATAGGGTGTCCCATTCGGCTTTGACTCTTCTCTGCGATATTCTGTATAATATTTCTGTTGAATTTTAAAAACTACATTAAGAACCCTTCAGCTTTTATCTGAATCATCGTTATCTGTAGCAAATAATAAGCGAGGTATATGAGGCTCCATATATAATGAAAAGACCCTGGATATACATTTAATTTGCAGTGGAAATGGAAGCATATAGGAACCACCTAAACAAGAAACCGCTTGAAAGTATGTTCACAAACATTGCTTCAACCCAAAGAATACTAGAATTATTCTCGCATCTCTTAATAAAACATGCAATATCATGTGGATTCCAGGACGTTGCGGCATTCCCGGTAATGGAATAGCAAACAATACTTCAAAACAAGCGGTTGTTTCGCTGATTGATGATGGAATATATTTGATGACCTAAAAACCTCAATAGTGGACACAGTCTCCAGCGCATTGCGAAGGCGATGGTCCAGCTAGAAGAGTCATATGAATGAAAATAAATCGTCTGTAGAAAAATGGAAATATCCAAATACCCTGAACAGAACAAAACAAGTAATAGCATGTAGGCTAAGAATTGGCCATACCCGGTTGATACATTCCCACTATCTGCTAGAAGCAAATGAACATAGTGCAACCATTGCAAATGAGTTTTTCATGTAGAAAATATCTAGTATATCTTCAACTATGAAAAATAATCATAATAGATCTCCACTCGGATGTTAAAAATACTATTCAAAATAATGTTACCTCAAAAAAAACATTTTCATACTCAAAAGCTCCACAAACATACTATAACAAGTCATACAACAGTTCCAATTTCTGATATTTTTTTCCAGAGAGATATCTTTCAAAATTTGTATGAGCCAGTTTTGGAAATATTTCTGAATATCCAATGGGATGTTGAAACGAGGGGCGTATCAAATGAGCATCCAAAAATACAAGTCCAAGCGTTTTTCCCAAAACGCCCTCATTTATTAATTATCGAATATATACTATTCGGCTGTTCCACACTCTATGGATAGGTTTATTCATTGTGTTATCTATAATATGTAGATTCCATTCCAAGGTAGGACATATTCAATTATTGTCTCAAATGAAATGGTGTGTGTGTTAATCCTAATTTGAGACTGACTGAAAAGCAAGATCTTGCAAATTCTAAAGTTTTTGAATGAAAACGTTGAAAATTGAAATCAGAAGTGATTGTTGTAGGCTTTCTTATAAGCTCAACCCTAGTTATTAGATAATGAAACTATGTTTTATGTCGACGTACTAATTGAATCGATAATAGCAGGATTCTTCATCACTGAGGCGTATGATTTGAATTGATAGATTTTTTGTGAATACATTCATTTTGGAGTAGATAAATTTTCAAATACCATTACCCATTACAATTTAGAAAAAATTGGAATTAATGATAATCATCTGTATACAGGTGAAAGGAACCTTCAAGAAAGTTTATAATTTTTCACGCATGATTGAAACATCAGTGACCCATTTAATGAGAAGATAACTTTGATACTTCACCCATTTCAACATCCTGTATATTCGATAATAATTCAAAAATTTGCACTCAGTATGAACGGAAAATATTTAGAAATTGCGTTTCAACAAATATGCACAGCTCACAGTGGATATAGTCAATTTTGTTCAATTATAATTCGATACTGCAACATGTTCTACGGATGATGAAACTTTGAACAAATACACTCACACAAGTTTAATAAACGCCGTAATAGTCTATCTATTTTCCCTGACACGTTTCCATGCTTTCATCATTTGAATTAGCTAACGCTTCTGATTTTGTAAATAAGGTAGCGGATTATTCTCCGATTGTTTAGTGATTAATGGATTGGTGTTGTTCATTGAAATTAGTAAATGTTACCAATTTCTCCTTTATCTCTCAAATCTCAGTTTATTATTATTGAAAATAATTTTTTACTGCTTTTGCTGTTATCTATTGTAACTATTTTGATCACGGGTCGCTCTAGCAGTTTTTTCATACAAAGTGGGCCATTTAAAACAACTTATCATGTTATTTAGCAGTATTTATCGAGTTTTGAGAAAATGTTAGAATAGGTCGTGTTTTAATGGTTTCCATTGCCACAGTCGGACAACTCCTTATAGCTTCCGTTATGCACCGACAGGCAAGTCTCTGAAGTTTTGATAACGCCAGTTCGGTTTTTCTCTGGAATATTTTTGGCAACCAAACTTAGGCCTCACAGGTAACCAGGGGTCTCACCACAGCTGAGTATAGCCAGTGTAAGATCCGTAGATTTAGTCACTATATATTTCTCATGGTCAGAATAGCAGCATTTTTTCTGAAATGGTTTTGTCATGTGGGTGTGAGTTCCAGGTTATTTTTGCATCCAGAACTATACCCAGATACATGACCCCCTGACATAGCAGCACGCTGAAGAGGCTTGGCAGTTTTAGTCTTTTAAGCTTCCTTTTTCTAGTGGAGGGTATGAGCGCACATTTTGCAAAGATCGCCTTAGTGCGTTACCTCCTACATAATATCTCCACCACTTCAATTTCCCCATTTCTTCTTATAAAGAGATCTCACAGTAAAGGTGGTAGGACATCTCCCTATGGGCATTCCTTCATTATCGATACATCCATGAAGTCTCTAAATAAGTTTGTCTTTTTTCTCCAGTTGAAAAGCATGTTATCCATCCACTGACATGTGGTGTTGTCTACTCCACGCCTTGCAACAGCAGCTATCATGGACTCAAAGGAGATGTGGTCAAACGCTCCTTCTATATCGAGAAATGCGTCGAGAGCTATTTCTTGATTTTTTATAACAGCCCCAATTTTTGACACCAGTAGGGGTGAGACTGTTTCACAGGATTTTCCTGATTGATAGGCATTTTGGTTATAGTCCTTTCAATGAGAATTTTACGTAGTTGAATACCGAACTACCATCACTCGAGGACATTTGAAAATTTCTCATCCATGCTAAATTTTTTTATGTTTGTTCTCATCTGTCTTTTGTAGGTCTAGTACACAGTCCATGCAAATGGTAGCACCAACACAACCACAAATATGTAGATGAGTGTCTTCACCTCAGAGTCCGGTTTTGACGAATATTTCATATCTAAATGATTCCAACACAAAAGTCTAACGAGTTATGAGCGATATCAAATGAGAATATGTTCAGAAACTAAAACAATTAAGAAATCTGATAACGATAAAATAAACAGACAAGTCTTGTCGTAATCAGCCTATAAGGCTATTGGGCTCTAAGAGGCCGGCATGAGGCAAACTGATGTTGCAAATGTAATTAACGCATTGCAAGGCGTTTGAAACAACGTTGGTGAAATACAAGAACCATATCTACGAGGAAGCGAACAGCAACAGGCAAAAAAGATTACTAACACTCAGATCACGCACATTTCCGCATCCCAAATTTCAGAACTACGACTTTTATATATAACAAGAGAAATCAAATCTGTTCATTTCATTCGGCGACTCATGGGGCATGTTAATATTATTTGAATTTTGAGGACTTTCTTGATAACCATGTAGGAAGTTTTTTGAATGTTGATATGTGAATTGAATACTAGCTGCTTCTAGATATTTTCTGTTTTTGGGAGGATATTATAGCTTGAATTCCCAATAGCTCTTTTTTCTGTGCATGTGTATTTAGCAAAAAGGCACACATTTCCACAATTTATTGATTTTGCCCTTACAAAGATTGAACATGAAAAGAAAAGGTGGAATAACAACACGTAAGCCGTTTTCCAAAAAAAACATACTTCTCGAAATCTCTGCAACTTTGTCCTAATCTTTTAGCTGAACATCCGTTAATACCAAAGTGGGATTGTCTTGTAGTTCGTGTATTGTAACAATAAGGTAACAATTAGGCCGGGCGCCAATTTTGTTACCTACTATTTATTTAAAATAATAAGGCAAGATAAATTGCAACGGCGACTCAATGTGGAGAGCACCTCAGGTGTGAATTCGGAGACCAAACTAATATTAATTCAGGGAGTAGTCTTACCGGTTCGCGGGTAATCCTACTTTATTTAAGTTATTGAAGTTATATTGAAGTTAATAAGATAATAAATGAAGTTAAGAAACGAAATGAATTTAATAAGTTAATAAATCAAGTTAAGAAATGTAATTAAAGTTAATCAAGACAGGTAAGTGGGCGCCACCCTGAATAATATTAGTCGACTAGTTTCCACCTCACCACTCTCTATCAACAAACCTGGAAATGTTGGAAGGGAAGGAATATGAACAACGTTGTTAAATTTACAAGTTGTATAATGATTAAAAAAATTATCACAAGAAAATATAAAAAAAATTTGATGGGTTTTTTGTGTTGAAGCACGTTGGTTTTAAAATTAGTTACTGGTTACTTCCCTTGATTTTCCACGTGTCTGATGGCAGGTTCCAGACTGTTTTGTGGTCTCAGGTATGTCTCAGGTAACTTCAGGAACAAAGTAAGTAGGTACTCAGTAAGTCCAGGTAATCAGTAAGTCCAGGTACTTCAGGTACTTAGTAAGTGCTAAGAAAGATACATTGTATCAGAAATAGTTACAATTTTTTTTCATGTAAAATTCAGGATATCTGCAGTAATTCGTTTTTACAAGTGGTTAAGAAATTCATTTAAGAACGTGGTTCATAAAAAAACTATATCCTGTATTTTACTATAAAAAAAACAAAAGAAGCAATGAAGAAATGTGATATATGGTATTATTAACTATTAAGGAAATCTTATTTATTTCCATTCATCAAAGAAATCAAAGAAACAATATCTAAATAATATAAAAACTCAATTTTATTACTTATTTCAATCACAGAAGGTGATAAAAAAAAATTGTAATGAAAAAATGTAATCCGGAAATATAATATTCTAAGTTGGTATTTAGATTGAATTAATTAGTTAACTAAATATACATATTTTAAAGACTTCAACTATATACATGTGAACCTTTTATCACCTGTATAAGAAAAACTAGAAAAAGAAAAAGAACAAGATAAAAAAAATATCATTGTATGTGTGTATCTGGCGCTTATCACTAGAAGGGAAAAATATAAAAGCAAAAATCATAAGAGGAAAAGCATAGATTTAAATGCAACTTACCATTCACATTGAATGCACTTTAGGAAAGATAAAGTTAAAGATAAAGATAAAGATAAACAATTAAAAATTCTTGACCGTATCGGTTGATGGTTCACAGGAGAAAGAAAGCTTATTTTAACTACTCGCTATTAAATTGAACTATGCGATGAGCAATCGACATACGTTATATATTCCTCTCCTGTTCACATGCTCCGCTTCGAGAAAGAATTTACGTATCCGTAGTGTGTTCTTAATTTCTTTCTCTGTATAGGAGAGAAGAATTGATATATTTGACAAATATCAGTGTCTACTGAACCTCACCAACGTAGATTATTCGTCGTACATTAAATGTAAAAATTTTGCCTTTTGAAGCGATCGGTGCTACAGGTTTTCGACGAGAATCACATGTTGATAGGAGAAAAGGACTGGCTACTCGCCGTCCGGTAGATATTTAAATATTACAATGATAGTGGTCAAATATAACGTTACAGTATGTATTCATCGGCTATGATTATTTTGGTTCGCATATGAATATGAATTTTTCACATTTTTTCTCAAGGGGGATTGAATTTTGTATCACTCTATCGACAGACTTTGTATCAGATGTTATTGGTTTATTTTGTGGAAGACATCAACTCTTTCGCACAAAACCTTATTTTGTCTTCCTTTTTGAATTCAAATCTCATATACAATACTTTTTTTTGAAATTTCGAATTTTCCAATCTTGAATCTCAAGAAACATATCCTTTTTCCACTTATTTTATATAAAAAGGCGTGAAAATTTTGAGTTCGGGAAAATTGACAGTTTTCGGATAGCGACCATCACTTTAGTTCCACCAATACACAGCGCATCATAATCCCGTTTTTTATACAAATGAAGCTGATAGCAAAACGGACTGCTATTGTCTCCTTTGGCAGAAAAATAGGCGTGTATAATATTTAAAAATTTATCTACACCTGAAGCACAGTATATGAACCAACCAGTAGTATATCTCTCAAAAATTTCATTCATAAATTGCCAGAGCTTTTGATAACCTTGAACGGATCGTTTTACGATTCATTTTACCATAGGCGTAGGTGCATACGTTTTAAAATGACTTGAACGTGTTAAATGTTTTTTCTTGAATATTGTAGAACAGTACACTGATGAGTTAATAAAACAATAGTCTTATACAAAATATCTATTGGTTTTTCCATATTACAATTTTCATTTTGTTATGATTTTTAAAATTTTTATTAACAAATTTTAATGTGTAATATAGTCGTACCCTGAAGAAAAGTTTTATTGAATATTACATTGGAAAATCAACACAAGGATGTACAAACTCTGTTGTTTTACTAATATTTATAAGTGATTCAACAACATTATATTCCGTAGCAACTTTCTCAAAATTCATTTGGAATAATGTTTTTAATAATGAGATGTATTGTACAAAATTTTCATGCGGCATATTCAAGTTTCCAAAAGTATCCTTATTCGTATTTTCATAAGCTCTAAGGTAACAGTATAAAGACGAATCATCTAAATTCTGATACGCTTGTAAATACGTCTCACATACGCTGCATGTATGAATTTCCGAACATTTTTTGATTAAATATCCACAAAATTGGAATTGGAATAGCCTTTTTTAAAAGAAGTTTTCTTTGATGATGTTGCATAATCATGTCTGGTTCAAAATGAGCACCACATAAACGATGACTACTATGCTATATAGTTTTGGCATCAAGTCAGGCCTATCGCATGCTTCGAGCCAAACTTTAGCTTTGAAACAAAAACAACAAATTAAATCAATGCATGAAGCTAAGGCTCATAAATGTAATATGAAGATCAAATAATAAAGTATTATACATTTCGTATGAAAATACAAACAGTTTCCCACCTTTCTAAATCCTTTGGAAAACGGTAAAATTTTTCATCACAATTATAATATTTATTGTAACATCAACGAACTATACACACACACTACTCGATTTCTCCTTTTTAATGGTATCCATTGCAAAAAAATGCTTATAAACTATAAAAATAATACCAGAAAGCCGTAAAAATATAAGCTGTAATGGATAATTTTGTAGGGATTTTTTTTGGTAGCTATAAATCATTATTGACAATAAACAACAACATTAAAATGGTGTCAAAGGTAAATAGTGTAATACTATTAATACGCTTCACAGAGTCTTTTAAAATCGAAGAACAAAGACCATTGACTGAAAAACAACAATTACTTCCCTGGCTATATAATAATAATAATGTATTCATTAAAATACAATATATGAGTACAATTGGTTAATATTCTAAAATAGATGAAATGAATAAATTTGCTCTCGATAAGTGAGTACTCACTTGTTTCGAGTTAGAAATTACAGCATTTGATTAATGAATTGCGTTTAGTAATATATTAAAATAACAATAACAATAATAACAAAAATCTATAATAATAATAATAATCATCTATTCCCAAAAAGTATAAATACATGTTGCATATCCAAAGACAAAATAGAATACAGAAAGGATAAATATGAAACAAAACAACAAAAAAAATAGTTTAATCCGAAACGTGACACATCTAGGAGACTTTTTCATCAATATATTGGTGAACTATATGTCTGGGTCTTTGTGTAATAAGTTGTTTTAATTTAATTTCAAATGTAGGAAGATATGTTATTGATCTAAAGGATTCCGGTATTGTATTATAAAATTTTGGAGCAAGATAATCATATGCGTGTTGAGTGATGGATTTTATCATATGAGGGATTGGATGTTCTGTTTTGTGGCGTGTATTGTACGAGTGAGTGGGCCTTATTGTTGAGTGTTTGGTGGTATGATATTTAATAAGTACACAGTAATAGTACAATTGTCTTATGTCCATAATTTTTGTTTCCAGGTACAGTTGATCTGAAGGATATCGAAAACTCTTATCAAAAATAAGTTTTAAAAAACGTTTTCGTGTGATTTCTAATAATTGTATATGGGTTTTCATTGCAGCTTCCCATACAACTATTCCATACCGTAAATGACTCTGAACCAAAGCGTAATATAAAGACTTCAGGTGGTGAGTGGATAGGACCTTTTTTAAGTATCTAAATCTATATAATATTCCTTGAAGTTTCTTTATTACAAATTTTATATGCGAATCCCACCTGAGATGTTTGTCTATAATAACACCTAGATGTGATTTACCGGGGTAATTTGATATGGAGCATTTCCTATTTCTATTGTTAAATTATCAAAATTTGGTGAGCAAGATTTGTTACAGCTGAATGGGATATAATTTGTTTTTTCTAGATTTACTGTGAGTAATTTGTAATCCAACCATTTTTTGTATTTTTAAAATCAATTCAGTTTTTGTTTTAAGATTGTCCCAAGTTTCGGCAGTGTAAAGGATAGCTGTGTCATCAGCAAAACCTACAACGTGACCTTGACTTGGTAATGAGAATAAACCATTTATGTAAATATTAAACAAAACAGGTCCCAAAACCATGCCACGAAGGACATTGAATTACACTTTGAAATCAAACAGGGTTCGTTTATTATTATCTGCAAGATAGAACCAACCCGTTTAGTTAGCAATTCGAAAGGACAATATCACTTATAGACCGGAATTTTTATGAAATGAAGTTTTGAAAGAGTTTACTTCTATACTTTTCAAATGCGGTGGAGCTCTCCAATACAGGGTGATTCATTAGTGCCATAAAGTACAAGGTTTTGTAAGTCCCAAATAATATTTAAGTGAAATTTTCACGGATTGTATTTTACTTCCAATTCGAATTCTGCTTGACTTTGCTATTGGAATGATTCAAAGCTGTGATATGTTGTATTCAAAAAGTTCTGACCACTTGTTCCTGGAACTCGAAATAGATTTAACGCACCGTATACTTGAAACTGCACAATCTTTAATCAGTATATTACATCTATATGTTTGTGATAGTCTTCTAATATTATAATCTACTCGAATACATCGGTTTAACCATTTTCAAATGGATCACCCTATTCTATATCGTTAAATTCAAATTTGAACAAGTATTCCTCATTTACAAACTAAATAGTTTTTGTTATATTCCAATTTTCTAATTGAAAGAAATCTAACAATACACAATGTAGTCATATTCATTCAATGGACCATTTACGAACCTTTGGAAGTATATCAACAATAGAGTTATAAAATATGCTCAAATGCTCTACTCCACATCGATTCAGGATTTAACGGGAAATTTTGAGAAGCCCGGCTTTTGTTCTATCTTTGTTATCGTCTGGTATAGTGACAAGTATTTTGACTACCTGATCTTTAACATAATCTGAGAAAGAAAAATCGACTTCATCAAGCTCTGGGGATCCAATAAACCTTTTAGGAAACGAATTAAATTGACCGAGGTTGAATGAGGTTAGTATAGCGAGCAGGTGCTCTATCATGTAGATACCAGATTTGTTGACGAATGAATAAGTGGATTGTGTATGTTGTATGTTACAAAACCTACTTACTACCTGCTCTATCACTAAGATCTGATGATGATGTGGTTTTGATCCAACTATTCAGGGAAACTACGTATCCAGTTCGACCCCTATAAACTGTTGTACTGTTGACGATATTTTAAAACTATTTTCATAATAGCACACTTTCCTCACTCAATAATGGTTGTGAATTAATTCAATGTGGTTGCTTTCTATTAATTTCTTATGGCAAATGAAATATTTCACCATCGAATGAAAACAAAATGACAAAAAGTCTTCAGTTCAGGTATATCATTAAAAAATGATTTATAATCACTTTCATGAGCAGAAACTTGAAGTAAAAGATAATATACCTAATGATGTGAAGAATCATCGATCTTCACATTATTAAGAAGGAGAGTTAAAAAAGCAAGTTAACCACCTTCTAGAAAATGGCATTATCGAACCATTCTGTTCAGAGTTCAATAGTCCACTATTATAAGTTCCAATAACATCTCAATAAAAAAAAGAAACATGGAGGTTTTTCATCGAATTCTAACAATTAAATTAGAAATTATCCACAGACAAATTCCCACTTCCCAAAATTGATACAATACTAGATCAATTAGGAAGATCTAAATGGTTTTCAGTAATAGATTTTTTGTCAGGTTTTTATCAGATTCTGCTAGAAAAATCTTATCAATATACTTCATCCAGTACAAACGCAGGCTCTTTTCAATATACTCGACTTACATTTGGTTTGAACGTACCCAAGTCCCAACAGTTTTTCTAGAATATTGTCATTAGCTTTCCCAGTATTTTTATTACTTTCATCATTTTGGAAGCTAGGAGCAGCATCATCTTAACAATCTTAGAAATGTCTTCGAATTATGTCAGGAATTCAACTTCAAAATTGAACCCACAAAAATGTAAATTTTTGAAAGGTGAGGTAACTTATCTAGGTCATAACTAGTCAGGCGCTGGTGTACTTCCAATAAAGCGGTAGACGGATTCGTAGCTTATTGTAATTATTATCTTTGTTTTATTCCGAATTCCGCAGATATCTGCATACCTTTAAGTAAACTTCTAAGGAAAAACGTGAAATTTCTTTGGTCTGATAAGTGAGAAAAATACCACCTCAAATATTCAGATTTGAATAGACACTTCATTTTAATCACTGACGCTCCAGACAAAGCATGTTCTACGATCTCAAAATAATGATTGCATAGATTTTCTAGAAGTTTCCATAAAAGCGGACTAAATAAAAGAATTGTTGGGAATCAATTATTTCAAATGTTATTTATATAAAGCACCTAGATTTCTAGTGAAAAGTGATCACAAACCACTTTCCAACTGGTTTTCAATGACTGGCACAAGTCCTGAGCTAACGAGAATGCGTTTAAATTCAGAGGAGTGCATCGAATTACTCAGATGCACCTGGAAGTGTAACAATTGAATATTTTAAACAATTACATGAATACAATTCACATTTATTAGCAACTTCATGTTTAATGGAAAGAGTCAAGATACGATCGATGACTGAAATAAAAGAAGAAGGGAAGAGAATCAATAACTCAGCGCTAATAAAAGTCTTAAACAATTGTGAGGTACGTACATAATGGCCCTACTCCAATTATTTCTTATATCAGACTAATAACGCAATACTCGAAAAAATTATTACTTTTCACAATATTTAATATTCCCCATTTGCTATAATAATTAAAAATACTGATGATGAACTGTAACTTCAATTCATTTTCTCTTCAAGAACGTATGAAATATGTTTAAAGGGGAGGTGTAATAACCAAATACCCTTGATACTTGAACTTAAATGAATTACTTGTACAACTCTCCTTGATACAAAAACACTAGGTAATTTGATGACAAATATTGATTACAAAAATAACATGGACATATGTCAGCAAAAATATGTGGAGAACAGTAATAACCAGAATTTATACATAAAAAGGTCAATATAACAATGGAGAGAGATTCTTGAGTTGAACACACTTGAGTAAATATGGTGTATAGTTGCTAGTCGACCGACATAATATGTATAAATTATAGTGATTGTTAGGATAAAATGTTTTATCACGCCGAAATCGAATAATTAATCAACCCAACAACCCTCCACTACACCGACCTTTGGATGACTCAATGTGATTTAAGAGGGGCCTCACAATTTAGACAGCTCAAAACAGTTGGCACCCCTGACTTGCAACAAAATTTGGATCATTTTGTATGCAACAAATCTATTATTTTCGAAACACAGAAATAAAAATGTTATATAATATGTTTGATCTTTAATTATGTATCCAAGTGTTATTCTAAAATACTTTTTACAGTTTTCCTCCAGTTTGTAATAATCCAACATGCCTGTTTTTCCATTGGCTCTTCTCAATTATTCCAGCAGTTCAGCTGTTGCATCAGCATAAACATACATTGGTAATAGTAATAAAAATAATTGCATTCTACTAATTTAGCAAAATTGACATTTCGTATTCTATTGAATTGTGTTGTAATCTTTTTCTAAACACAGGAATAAAAATGTTATATTATATTTGATCTTCAATTTTTCCAGGTTATGTATCCAATGTTATTATTAAATACTTTTTGCAGTTTTCCTCCAGCTTGTTATGAACGGACATGCCTGTTTTTTCATTCACTCTTCTTAACTATTCCAGTAAATTATAGCAAGAATGTTTCATTACATTGAATACGAAAACAAATCATTTGGGCAATAGGGTTGTATTACAAATTTGAATTACAAAGTAGGTGGTTTTTTATTTATTATAATACAGTATGTCTGATTTTGCATTGCATTACAGTTTGTGCCATAGGATCGTTTACTCCAAGAACCATCCACATAAACTGTGAAACAAGGTGTCCCATCTAAACAAAGTTATCCATTTTCTTTAGCCCTCTCTTTTTCTTCCATACCAGCCCTTTCCATGGATCTTACAAGAGAGGCTTCCCATTCCTAAAACGATTTTGAACATGATAATCTCATATGTTACATAGCAAAAATTTTACATGTTTTATCTATTTGTGTTTAAAATTGTACCTACCTTTCCCAGTTCATTTTCAATATAAGTTGGAGCTTATGGTAGGTGTAGGTAGGTGGTAGGTGTAGGTAGGTGGTAGGTATGTGGACCCCACAGCCAAAGTTCCCCATACTGCTCCAGCATTTACTACAGACTTTTTTCTATTTGGATTTTCTGTGTCGTATTTATATTCTCTCGAACACAATGAACATTTAAAGACTACTCTACTAGTCAATCCATTGCCCCCACTGCGTTCTTCTCAAATACTGAGCAGCTGATGTGACATTATTCTAAAAAGAAAATCATTATTCTATTATTTTCAAAATTAACTGTTTTCAAAATCAATTACAAGAGGTTTATTTGAGAATAGCTAATTGGAAATAAGAAAACATTGTGTGAAAGAACTTACTGTTCATATTCATATGATGATATTATCCCAGGTTCTTCACCACCTTTTTGTTGTGGTAAAGACACTTCCAAATTATCAGCATCCATATCTGTTGTTAGGTATAAAACTTCAATATATAGAGAGCCGACGATAATTCATATACTATTTTAATTTCAAAATTAACCTATAAGTACAGAAACAATCAAAGAAGGAAAGAAAATACCTAGGTAAAATGAACATACTAGCTGGTAAATAAATAAAATCATAATTTACTTATTGAGATTGAAAATAAATAAAAATACCTGCTGACAGAATTGTACTTGGAACCAAAACATCGAAACTTTGTGTAGGTAATATCTCTAATCGAAACAGCTGACCCGGAGATGCGATTTTTGTTTATGTTTTGAGGTTTGTATACCTGTGAGGAGGCCCCTCTTAATGAAGCTGATCTGTGTGTTTTTGATAACTGCCATAACCAAAAAAAGGCAAAAAATTTGGGCTACTCCAAATAACTTGAGAAACTGATAATAATTCAAAAAATTGAATGTATTAGCTTATATTTGAAAATTGCAAATCAACCCACTGCATTCCCGTAACTCTCAAATATGAAAACAGACAACATAATTTATTTTTGTAATGATTTATTCGTAGATAAATATAACTCTAAACTATATTGTTATTGGAAACGAAATGAAAAAATGAATGATTGATAATGATAACAATAACTAATAACGTGTATTACCTTTTCTTGCATTAATGACTGCTTGCATTCCACCTTCTTATCTATGATATCACATTCCTACAAAATCAACACTCTCAACTTCAGGCAGATCTGGAGCTCGTGTATGCCTTCGGATGCGCATGCATGAAAATGCCTCACTCGCCCATTGTAACTATAAAAAGCACAACATAATCTTCCATGATCTCCGTTACCTATCTATCGGCTGTTACTGAGCCATTTTCCACGAAAACCAACTTTGTACGCGTTTTTAAATGATACCTGCCCAAACCATGACAGAACCACCAACAAATTCACGTCTATGGTCAGTGAAAGAAGGGGCGTATTTTTCTCCAGGTCTTCTCCATACTCGTCGACGTCCGTTTGAACCATTGAGGCAAAAACGCGACTT
Organism: Galerucella tenella; assembly: GCA_910591685.1. Lineage (NCBI taxonomy): Eukaryota > Metazoa > Arthropoda > Insecta > Coleoptera > Chrysomelidae > Galerucella > Galerucella tenella. The sequence continues at coordinate 2,875 of CAJUYH010001190.1, read as the reverse complement.
ATTTGTAAACAGTACCTTGTTCCAGTTCATCGTCCCTTGCCAAGTGATTTCAAGCAAAATTCGATCTTGCAATTCGATGCTGGCGGTTCACTCTTGGTCCTGTAGACTTTTTTTTGCAAGACATTAGCACGAAGCCTTTCTCTAACTGTCCATTTGCTAACATTAACATTTCCAACCTCTTGAAGCTGATTTCGCAGCAAAACCTCAGAGCCTGTTCCATTCCGCAAACATGGCATCAATAAGCACTGGTACACATTTTGTGCAGCAAATATTATTTTACCAATAACTCCGGCAGTTTCACGTTCTTCAAGCAAAGATTTTAGGATCAAGAAGCATTGTGGTATCGTTAATGAAAACTAAGAACAATAACACGTCACTATACACCATACAACAAAAAGTGGAAGCACATCTCTAGAATGAGAAAATGTTCCACCTACATAATCGCTTTTAAGCAAAAATCAATCCTATTTAATTAAAACTGATAACATCAGATCGGCAATCAATTTTTTGAAAGCTACAAAGTAAAAAATTATCTTATCGAATACTCCTCGGGTCTTGATAAATACTCAAAATTTTGTCGTAGAGAATCCTTCAAGCGTGCTGCTCAAAGATAATAGCCCTCGGCCTGCGGCCTTGGGCTATTATCAAGCAACACGCTTTCAGCATTCTCTATGAAAAAATTATCTCGATATTATCAAGACCCTAGGGGTATCACTACTGACAATTCACTTGGAACTGTTGATTTGCCATATTGTTTAAATGGTGTGGATTATAATGATAATAATACTTAACACCTTAATTATTTCCAGATAACAAAAAAACATTTATTTTAATTGAATACATGATGTATTATTAGGTATCTATTGAAAATGAAGGGTGGAGATCATTTTCTGCAATGACACCTTATATCATCACGATAATTTTTACCACTCAGCCCATAGAGACAGAAAAAAAATAATGTACATAATTAAGAAGATAGGAAAAAAATTGAATATACTGATTTAATAAGTATAGTATAACAAGTGAAGGAGATAAAATAAACTATGATTGCTTTGAAAGTTAAATTATTACATTTTCCAAGTTTCCAGAAAAGGAATTATAAATAGAAAATGCTCCGTATTGAAAAGACCGTCTAAATAACGCAGTATTGTGCACGGGTGGATTCCTAAATCTCGAATTTGAATTATAAACATAGTTTGAAAAGAAATTTTTCCTGTGTTTTAGATGTTATAATTTTGTTAAAAAGGTAACTAGCATGCAGCAGTCTTCTATTATCCTTTTTAACCATCCTATTTCAACTAACTCATGTGTTATCCGTTGTCGCTTTTTTTACCATACCATATTAATCTTAAAAATGCATTCTGTACTTTTTGTATTTTTTTTATTATACATATAATGCGCATCAATCCCTAGGATTATTAGCGCTCAACAAAAATTACAGATTAACATTGGTTACAGAGGTAACTAAGACATGGTATTAACCTAAATCAAATTACATTATTTCTGGATTTACTGAAATATTAAACTATAAAAGTAGCTCGTCAAATTTTATTTATTATTTGAATGGATTTCAAAAAGTCCATTAGCTGAGGCACATCACAGTTTTCACCAAGTGCCTCTCCTATTTGATCGGGGATGTTATGGATTTGCCTCTGTAGCCGGAACTTTTCGCATTCCAATAGCACGTGACTTACTGTCAGAGGCTGATTGCAGCTGTCGCACACTGGAGCCGGGGAGTGGGACATAAGATAGTCATGGGAGAATCTTGTATGTCCAATTCTGAGGCGCGATAAGATCGATTGCTCTCTTCTTTTCATCGGGAATGATCTCCAGGGGCTCACGTATTTCTTTATTCTGCGGAGCTTAGAGTTTGATTCAGTCCAACGGTCTTGCCAGTATTTATAGACTGAATGTTTAACGAAGTTTTTTGCATAAAAAAAAACCTTTGAGACTGTGAGAGAATTGAGGTCCTGGATTGATTCCCTTGCTTCTGTGTCTGCCTGTTCGTTCCCGGGAATTCCAACGTAGAGGGTACCCATATGAATTTAACAGATTTTTGGGCCTCTTGTAGCTGGAAAAGTTCGTTTTTAACTATTTGTACCAAGGAGTTTGAGGGATACATGTGCTGGATACTATCGATGGAGCTTAGGGAGTCAGTAATTATCAAAAACTGCTGGGAATCTACATTACTCGCAAAAAGCAACGCTTGATAAATTGCATATAATTCACCAGTGAAGACGCTCGCAATTGGAGGTAATTTGATTTTGATGGACTCGGTAGGTGCAATAACGGATGCACCTACTTCATTTTCCGTCTTGGAAGCGTCTGTATACAGTAGGATATATTGGAATAGTTGGGAGATTTTTTCATAGAATGCGTTTTTTATTACTCTTGCATTTGTTTCTTTTTTGTCGAGTTTCAGTAGAGACGTGTCACAGTTTGGGTGTTTCGATAACCACGGAGGTGGGGATTTGATGTTTGCAGGAAATATATTAGGCATGGAGATGTTAAGGGTGTCTAGAGATCTATTTACTTTTCCGTAAAAAGCAGGATCGGATCTTTTCTTCCTATCGTAGTCGGCACGGAATCGGTCAGATATGGTGTTTGGATACGTAGGATGGAAGGGATTTGAAGAAATAGATATTGCATATGAGAGGTTAAGGAGATGTCTTTGCAAGTTTAAAGGAAGTTCAGAGGCTTCACAGAGTAAACTTTCAATTGGACTCGAACGGAAAGCCGCTAGGCAAATTCTAATGGCAGAGTTTTAAATTGGATTTAAAAGGTTCAGTGTTGCTTGCTTGGCTGAAGCGTAGGCTATACAACCGTAGTCTAGTCGAGACCTGATTATGGTTCGGTACATGCGGATGAGACAGGT
>CAJUYH010001189.1:20322-71864 GCA_910591685.1 Galerucella tenella | reverse complement strand
TTATATTTCTTTTGGTTCCTTCCTACATTTTCTTTCACTTTATTTCGGATTTCTTCATGTCTTGTTTCTTCAGCTTTTCTTTCAGCAAAATGTACAAGTCCTGCATCTTCGAAATTTGGTTGAAATCCATAGAGACATTCGAATGGTGTGAACCCAGTAGTTTTATTAACTGCGCCATTCAACTTCCTCTCTACTGAACTCAAAGTTTTGTCCCATTTATCATCTTTAAAATTCACTGAAGATACAATGCATGGTACAATAGTTTTCATTCTATTTTCAGCCATTCCATTCGCTTGCGGGAACTGTGCAGCAATTAGCTTCAATTTTATATCAAATTTCTTACAAAAATTTGTAAATTCAGTACTTGTGAAAGCTGTTCCTCGATCGCTTACAATCACTGTTGGTGCTCCAAAATGATCTATGAAAATTTCTATTTGCCTAATCGTTTCTTCTGATCTTGTACTTCTCAAAGGATATAATTTGACAAATCGTGAGAAAGCACAAACGATCACGAGTACATACATTTTTCCGCTAAATCTTTTAGGAAAAGGTCCAAGATGATCAATATGAATTTTAATCATTGGTCTTTCAGGAATTTTTGGTGAACATAGCATTCCTGCTTCCTTTCCACCCGGAACTTTAGTAAGAAAACACTCAAAACATCCTTGAATATGTCTTCTCACATACCTCCGAATTCCTTTGAACCAGAATTTTCTTAAAATAGCAGATACGGTACGATCTAATGCCCAATGACCCATTAAATCATGGTATTTTACAACCGTTGCTTTCCTCATAGAATCTGGAATTTCTTTGTATAACCTTCCATTTTCTATTGCATAATTCTTTATCATGTTCTCTTCTTCTTTACTTCTGTCTTCTTTCTGTATAATTTCCACAATCTGTTTCAACTTTTCATCATTCTTTTGAATCATCAACACTCTGTCTTCTTCGGTTACAATTACAAACATATTTAATCTATTTTCGTATACTTCTTCGATCATACCTTCTTCGGATGGTTCTTCAACAGGTGCTCTACTCAAGCTATCTACATGAGACATTCTATCACCAGCTCTGTGCCTGATTTCAAAATCATACTCAGCCAGAGTAGTATACCATCTAGCAATTTGTGGTAGAAGAGTTTTTTTCGCATTCAGAAAGACTAAAGCTTGACAATCACTTACAACTGTAAATTTTATACCCAACAGCATTGGTCTTAGTCTCTCAGCACACCATACTATCGCCAACAACTCCAGTTTGGAAGAATGATACATCTTCTCAACATCGCTCGTTTTCTTGGATACACAATATATGAGATGCATTCTACCATCCGTACCTTCTTGTAATAGCATTCCTGCGATACCTAAACTAGATGCATCGCAATGAAGTTCCGTTTTGGCTTTGGGACTATACAATTGTAAAATTGGTGCTTTTTGCAACAAGTCTTTTAAATCATCAAAAGCTTTCTGTTGTTCTTGTTGCCACGAGAAATTTGTGTCTCCTCTTGTTAAATCTGATATTGGTCTTGTTATCACTGCATAATTATTAATGAATCTACGAAAAAATCCAGTCAATCCTAGAAACCGTCTTACATCGTGTTTATTCTTCGGTATCGGAAATTCACTAATAGCATTCATTTTTCTCCCTCCAGGAATTATTCCATCTGCAGTCAATTGAAAACCAAGGAATTTCACAGATTTCTTTCCAAATTCACATTTATCAAGTTTAAAAGTTAATTTTGCTTTCAATATTGCAGCAAATACTTGTCGTAGTTTATCCAACATTTCGGTCCAATTTATAGCTCCGATTAAAATATCATCTAGATACGATACAGCAACCGTATTTCTCAAAGGTCCTAGAGCCAAACACATGAGTTTCGAAAACTCAAAAGGGGCATTTACCAAACCAAAACACATTCTTTCAAACTCAGCCGTACCATCGGGATAGATAAAAGCCGTCTTCGATTTTGATTCTTCGTCAAGTGGTATTTGCAAATAACCTGACATCAAGTCCAATGTACAAAATATTTTACAACCAGCTAACAACTCGAAGCAATCGTCAATATGAGGAATTGGAAAGGTCTTCAGCTCGGTTTGAGCATTTAATCTTCGAAAATCTACAACGAGTCTCTTCTCTCCAGACGCTTTCGGTACGAGAAATGCTGGCGATGCATATGATGAGTTCGTATCACGTACTATACCAAACTCACGCCACTCGTCAACAGTTTCTTTCATAGTTTGTCTATTTTCCAAATTACAACGATAAGCTTTTCCCCTAACGGGTTTGTGTTGTCTTTTATATTCACTGTCATTAAGTCTGTGCATCCTAATTCAGACAAATTCATCGCAAAACATCCACGAAATTCATTCAACAAATCCAAAAGTCTGTTTTTGTCTTCTTCGGGTACTTCTATATCAAAATTTATCATGTCTAGAGTAATAGTGGCTCGCTTATGATCAATAAAAGTTTTGCTGTCAGTTCCATTTTCGCAATTACTTCGAATTTCACCGAAACGATCTCCAGCTTTCAAACTTATATTTTGATTCGTCATTACTGCTAGACTTCCAACTTTTTCTCCAACTTGAATATCAACAAAATTCAACGTATTTCTTTTAAAATTTACGTCAGCTTGTATCAAAACTTCAGTTTTTCGTTGAGCTTCTTTCCATTTCATGTTCCTGAATGGATCTTCATATTTGTAGCCAAAATGTAGTTGTTCGCCAATTTTAACATAGGCAATCCAAGGTAATTCGGTAAAAGTTCTTCCGATTACTAAGTCCATTGGTTGAGAACTATTGGAAACAACCAAAGCTTCAATTTCCTCCTCAACGTCATCCAATGTTAATACAAACTTCGTGATTTTCTTACTCTTCACGCTCTGGCCTCCAAAACCAAATAAATTTTGATCAGTTGGTTTGCATGGTAGATTGTGAGCAGATATTACTTTTTCTTTTATTGTACAAACTGCACTACCTGGATCTACAAATCCCGTTATATTCAGATGATGATCAATCTTTACTGATCTAATAAATTTTTGGATATTATCAACTTCATTATTTCCATTATATACCAAAGATTGTGCATTACTTGAACTTCCTTCATGTGGAACGTTAGCAACAACTGAAGATTGATTTGTATTTTGTGGACAATTTCTTTTCATATGTCCTCTTCCTTTACATTTGTAGCAAATCAGTCTAGACTTTTTATCCTTTTCTTGAACTTCCCTTAGAGAATTAACATTTTCTGCTTCAATACTGGTACTTTCTGTAGAATCTTTACTAGCATTATCAGAATCACCAAAATAATTCTTATTTCTGTTCCAAAAATTACGATGAGCTTGATATTTATTGTGGTTATCAAAATTAGCTTTATTGTTGATTTTCTCGAATTTCACAATATCGTGTAATAATTCATCGGTATCTGTTGAATTTTTAGCCATCAAACCAGAAATAATATTTTTATTTTGTAATCCTACAATCACTTGCTCCTTGATTTCATCAAAATCATATCCTAAACTTCTGCAAAGCGAAACCTTATCTTGAAAATAAGAATACACCGATTCTGTTTTACCTTGTATTCGTTCCTTCATCTTTTCCCACATATCATCCTTACTCAGTTTAAAATCATAAGTTTTCTTAAAACATGTTTTAAAATCTTCAAAAGTCCTAATTCCAGAAGTCCTTTCAATTAACCATTTTCTAGCTGTACCTATCATATGAATCTTCGTTGTTTCCAAGATAAACTCTTGCGGCCAATTGTGTAGAACAGCTGCACTCTCAAGACTATTAAGCCAATCCATAGCAGGTTTTCCCAGATTCTCTCCATTGAAATCGTCTATACTTTTACTAAAATCGGGAATAATATGAAATTCTTTATTTTCATGTGCGTTAGTAGACCTTTCAAGCAATTTTAAAAACTTTTCTTCCGAAGCTAGTCTATTACGCTCCATAGTTAACATCATCTCCATAAATTTATCCATCAGAGTACCATTTATGGAGATGATGTTAACTATGGAGCGTAATAGACTAGACTAGACTAGACTATCCATCAGAGTACCCTGCGATGCTGAACCTTCAGACGTGCTATTTGGAGTACCTCCTTCTGCCATGTCGTTAACCACTTCAGGAACCAGAAGAAAAACCAAATCAGTCTCGAAAATCGCGCCAACACAAAACTCTTCGAAAATTGATTAATAACCAGTTGGAACCACTTCTGAATTGTAGTAAATATCTTCGTATGAAGATATTACTAGTACTTTGTCAAGATGCTTGGTTAATAAACAATTTATATGGAAATATTTATTTAAATTCTAAAAATGACAAATACATTAACTGTGACATTAACATTAAAAACATTTGTGTGTCATCTGCTGTCTTGTTTATAGTCAGTACATAGTGATCGACATGTATTTTCCACCAATATAATGTTCCTCTACTTCAGTATTCCCTTAATACTCGCTAAACCGACTTTACGTTTAAAAAAAATGTAAAGTAATAATGTACCCACTGCTTCAGAATATTTTTGGTTTTTCATCCAATATTTATTTATTTATCTGTCAGAACTATCAAAAATGAATACTATCAGCTGATGTCAATATTAAAAAGTGTTGTGTGAAACTGGGCTGAATCTGACCAATCAGAGGTCTACAGAATTGCCAACTTAAATTCAAATCACTCCTCCTGGTTTTTAAATGAGGTATAGTGACCTTTGAACCCGCGCGATAAGAGCGCTTCTTCTTCTTCTTCTTCATTGTTAATAGTTATAGTCCAAGCCATAGGTCCAAGCAGCGACCACCGTAAGAAACAAACGTCAAAAATTTCATTTTTTACTCCTCTTTGGAATAGAATTGGTCTGGCACGTTCATACTTGACTAAAATTCTGCCAGACCAAGATTAAGTAAGTCCTTTCCTGCTAAAAGTGAATAAATAAGACTTTTACTCGATGAAGATCCATATTAAAAGATGAAATAAAACACTTTAATTTGTTTAAATCTTCAATATATTTGAACTATACAGTGCTATTCAAAAGTCCCCTCCCCCCTCGTATCTTTTGAACGGCTACACTTACATAAATAAAATTTGGAGGGTGAAAATAAAGTATTGTAAACTTCTCTACGAATGGTAACAGGTGACATAATAGTAATAGATGACGTCACAGTGCTACTCTGGCCAATAATTTTAAATAGGACCTTATGGCAAGTAACATCTCGTTTGAAAGGCATTGATATTGGCTACATATATTAATTTTGTTTGGGCTTAAACTAATTTTGACGGATAAATTAAATAAATACCAAAATTATTATTTCACATTTAAATATGAAGATTTTTCAGTCCGCCTCTGGTTAGTTGTCAAAAAATTGACGTTTTTAATTTAAAAGTATTTGTTGCTTTGCAAAGTTTTTCTAAATAGCTTAAATATTTAATTTCATTATTGTTTAACGAGATGTTTAAGAGTTTTCATAGGCAAAATGGTACGTAATAAAGCCGACAAAGTAGCAGCTATCTTAATAATTGGTGAATCTAGAAAGAATCTCCATGAAGCGAAACGTTTATTTAAAGAGAGATACCCAGATCGCCCTATCTCGAGATCTTATTTGAGGGAGCTTCTTCACAAGTTTGAAGCAACAGGTAGTGTTCAAGATGCCAAACGATCTGGTCGACCAACATTTTGTGATAATAAAAAAATTGATATAGTTGCTGAAATGGTTGTAAACCCTACTTCCTCTTCAACTAAAATTGCGCCTATCTGTGAAGTAAGTAAAAGTACATACAGTACAGAGAGTGTTGGCTAAAAATAAATTTCATCCATACAAGTTAAAAATGGTGCACCACCTTTCGGATGACGACCCCGACAGAAGACTCGAATTCTGTGAATGTATGACAATTAAAATTAGTCAAAACTTACATTACACAAAAACAATTTGTTTTAGTGACGAAAGTACTTTTTGACTCAATGGAAATGTGAATACACAAAATGTAAGGTATGGGAGTGACACAAATCCTCACACCTTTCGTGAACAACATACCCAATTTCCAGAAAAAGTCAATGTTTGGGCAGGTATTTCGGGAAACCACATAGTTGGTCCTGTCTTCCTAAATTCAAATTTAAGCGGTGAAGTGTATCTGGAGATGTTACAAAATTCAATTGAGCCGTTAATTCATGAAATTCTGGAAGATAATCTAGATGAATTCGGCCATCTGGAAATAACATTTCAACAAGATGGTGCTCCTGCACATTATTATGGTGCAGTAAGACGTTACCTGGATGAAGAATATCGAGGTAGATGGATCGGCCGGCGAGGTCCTATAGAATGGCCACCTCGGTCAACAGATCTGAAACCATTAGATTTTTTCCTATGGGGGTACTTGAAATCCAAGGTTTATACTAAGCCACCAGATAGCATTGGCGTTTTTAAAGAAATAATTATTGAAGAATGAAATGCAATATCAGCTGACACATTCGAACGAGTATGACAAGAGTTTACTAATAGGATGTTTCACTGTCAGGAAGTAGACGGAGCACATTTCGAACACTTGCTATAAGAATTCATTGTTGATATTTCATTAATTAAATTTGAAAAAATTATTTCAATAATTTTGGTATTTATTTAATGTATCCGTCAAAATTAAATTAAACCGAAACAAAATTGATATGGCTCTGTAGCCAATGTCAATGCCTTTCAAACGAGATATCACTTGCCATGAGGTCCTATTCAAAATTATTAGCCAGAGTGGCACTGTGACGTCATCTATTACTATTACGTCACCTGTTAACATTCGTAGAGAAGTTTACAACACTTTATTTTCACACTCCAAATTTTATTATTGTAAGTGTAGCTGTTCAAAAGATACGAGGGGTGGAGGGGACTTTTGAATAGCACTGTATAAGTTCAATATACATTCGTGACGCGGTTGATTGATATACTGACATTGAAACAATAATATATTAGACGTCATTAACTGTCAATCTTATATTTTACAATTTTATATATTTTATTATACACCAACAAAATGAATTTTACTATTTTCAATAAATAGTAGGTTTCAATTTCCATTTCAATAGCGATGTCAGTTGATAAATTCAATGGGAAATCAAGGAATCAAGGTGTTACTGCACAAACGGATTCTGAAAAGTCCCAAAGTTCATCAAAGTCCAAAGGTATGATTTAATTGAATTATAAATTTACAAATAATTAATATTGTATAAAAAGATTTATATGGGAACAAGCACAGGCACAAAAATATGTGCAAAAAATATCTAAAAATGTTATACAATACGTAAAATATTATGGAAATATGAACGGTTAAATTTAAAAAACATGGGTTATGGTAAAACTCACGATCCTCGACTAATTTTTTATTTACTTGATATAAGGCTTAGGATGTGGAGTTTACTCGAGAGCACTAAGCCTAAGGATTAAGTGGGGAATAGCAAACAATACTAGGTATCTCAATTGCCACAAAAAAACTAACCAGAAAAGGAATTTCTGGCAAAAACATAACAATCTGCACTGCTAGTAGACAAGCTCTATTAGCCTTGAATAGACAACGTGTTATATCGGGGCCAGATACTAGAGAGCCACCAAGATTTAGCTAACGCCTCGGCAGATAACAATATTATCCTGAGGTGGGTTAAAGGGCACGACAGGAGTAAAGGTAATCGCATTGCCGATTCTTTAGCCAGGGAAGCGGCTGGACTAAAAATTTTAGGACCCAGTGCCACCTACGGCCTAACGACTTCGACAATTGCGGAACTAGCCGAACGTTACATCCATGCTCAATCCCTTAAGAAGTGGAGTGGAATCAAAGGATGTAGTCTTGCCAGGATCACCCTGGGCGATCCTGGGAAGCTGGCGCCGAAGAAATATTTGACGATGACCTGGAAAAACCTACGTTTAACAGTAGGGTTTCTGACTGGCCACTGTCAACTAAGGAAACACCTCCATACTATGGGTCTAGTGGACACCACACCCCTATGCAGGATGTGTGAACAGGAAGATGAAACTGTCAGGCATGTCTCATGCGAGTGTCCGGAGTTATCGTCAATAAGAGAGTGTGTGTTCGGTGAGTCTTGGCCTACACCTGACGATATAAAGGAGATGTCTCTTAGTGAACTGTCCACCTTCCTGGGAAGGACAGGATGGACGATGACCTAGGAGGACAACTCCTCGGTAGGATGTACAATGGGTCACTGTGGCCTAAGTGCTGTGAGCCTACACTCACCCTCCCTACTCTACAGATACAGATATTTGCTTGATATGCCCTTGAATAAAACAGATTTAAACAGAAATCCCTCTGGATCTCAAACCTTTTTTTCAAAAAAAAATAAAAAAATAAAAACATAGTTGAATTGTTTTTTTGGGACACTCGGTTATATTGCACTACAACATCTAATTATTCCATTAAAATATGTTTAGGTTCATCTTACACGTCATCGGAAAAAAATATTGATCGGGAAACGTCCCTAAATAAAGTTAAAGATGATTTGAAAACAGTTATCGAACTCATGGGACCTACTACGCCTCATCTAGAGCTCAGTAGTGCCGTTGAGATGCTAGACGAATCTGTATATTCCAATGAAAGTACTAGCCGAAAAATACACAAATCCAAAAGTGAGGTAAGTCTCTTTATTTTTTAAGAAAATCCTTTTCCTTCGATTTATCTACTTTTTATGTATGTGATGTATTTAAAAAATGGTGGAAAGTAGTAGGTAATTGTGAGAGAAAAAAAATTAAATACCGGGCGTCCCAAGTTATGGTATACAGACAATATAGGTTTGTTCCCATAGCAAGTTCCCAACTGTTATGGACATATTGAGTCTGCGCACTATCAGAATTCAGGCTCTGCTGGAAGGCTTTTTTGATACTGCGCACACTCAATTTGTCCATAACAGTTGGGAACTTGCTACGGGAACAAACCTAATATCATGCTTATTTGACAAAATAATTCTGAATCATAGCTGGATGCTTCACGAGATGCTTCTCGAATGCGTTCTTCAGGATCCTCTAAATGTCTAAATCATAAAATACTTCAACCTAGAATTGTAACTCTTGTCAGTAGTGACTACTGTTTCAAAAGCCATCTGAGGTTTGGCCGCAGGAACCATACATTTCAGCGGGAATTTTAAATATCAAATTGGGGGAGAATTTTTTTTTTAAATAGATTGACTTTACCAAAATAACACAAAGTTCAACAGTTTATTAAAAAATATAAATCGTGACTGATAGTATTTCGCGAAATCTTGCGTCAACAAAAGCTCTGATGCAAGATTACAATAATTCTAGGTTGAAGTATTTTATGATTTAGATTATCTTAAAGAACGCAATTGTGAAGCATGTCGTATCGTTACACCAGCTATGGTTCAGACGGACCGTACAAGAAACCTTTCAACAAGTTTTGCAGCTTGCTTGGATTCTGCAGGAAATAATTTTGAACACTTGCTATGTTCGTTTTTTGAATTGCATCAGGAGGTATTTGACTTGAAATTGATACTTCATGAAATATTGATGCTTTTGTTATTATTAATTGAAAAAAATACCAAGTATGTGCTATAGTTGTATTCCAAATAGAACAATATACAGGGGGTGCCATTTGAAAATGAACAGGGAGGGGTAGCTATCACAGGGCTGTCAAATGTAAAACATTTTATTCTAAGCCATTAGGAGGGTACTTTAATGCTATTCAATGCAGTTTTTTATTTATTAATTATCTTGTCAAATAAGCGAGATATTGTCTGTATGCTATAACTTGGGACACCCGGCATAATAAAAAATTCCTCAGCATAATATACTTATTTTGGTCCAAACCAGTTTTACGAACTTATGTTCGCATCATCAGAAGCAGTCTGCTTTTACATGGGGAGGGTTTTGGTTTTTTTTCATCTGATAGGTTTAGAAAGGGAAAGCTTTATTGAAGGCGCCGCCTAAGGCAAAAAAAATCGAGTGCCACGACCTAAAGCAATTTTTCAAGTTCAAGAAATAATGTTAAATTTTTTTTTTAATTATTTGTTTGACTTGGCTACATCTAAAAGTATTTTTAAACATCGTTTTTCGTTTTGCCCCCTTCTGCTGAAATGGTTATAACCATGTATATATTTTTTTAAAGGAGCCGTCCCTTCGTCGGCACCACCTCAGCCTCTTGGGCTTATTGTGGATTCTCCTAACATTCTGACTACAGCCTATTCAGCCAATCCGTTCCCTGTATTAGCTCATACAGGTTCTTTACTGGATAGTTCTAGAAGTCTTCTGGAGTCATTTCGGGTCTTCCATTTAGTTTCTGCCTCCTATGGTCCAGGGTCTCACAGTTGCAAAATATGTGCAGAGCTGTTTCAGTGTCCTTTTTGCATCTCCTGCATGTGAGGTCTCTGTTATACAGCTCTATTTTGTTCAGGTGCTTCTTTGTGGGAAAGTCTCCCGTAAGAAGCCCCGTTATGGTGCGTAGTTTGTTCCTGCCGATTGAGAGCAGTTCTTTTGCTACTTTTTCTGATAGTTCTTTCATAAATTTTTTCCCATGTGTTTGCCTGGGCGTATTCTTCCAGAGTTTTATGGATTGTTCTTTTACCACCCTTTACATCATGACCTAGTGGAGCATCTAGCTAAGTTCTTCGCCGCATTCCCATACCAGCCGAGATGATACCTGTATATTAATTTGTTGAGGAATTATTTCTATTGTCACATCCCGATGAATACTCATATTGCGGCAGTATGCTAATAAAAAATTATTGTACCTTTATTGTATTTTATATGGGGAGGGTTTGAACCCCCAACCCCCCCCTTATATACGTCCCTGCAGAAGGGACAATGTGTTATCTACGATAACACATTGAAATTATTTGAAAGTTATTTAACAGGAAGGAGCCAAGAAGTTAGAATTGATTATATATTAAATAGTTACAAAGCGTTCGACGATGGGGTGCCTCAAGAATCCGTGTTGGGACCGGAATTATTATATATTAATTATTTATAAACTTTTAAGTAAAGAGTGGAAGGTGATCCTTCTCCGTTCTGGATTTTTGATATTTGCATTAGGTAAATATATGTTTTTTTAAGTCTAAATGAGTTTTCTGCATCATAGGATAAAACCATTACAGAAGATCAACCCTTGACAACAGATTGTGATCATTCCATAGTAGCTACCGATAACTGTACCATACAAGATACAGATATTTCAATGGTTTTAGATCACTCATTGCTGAAAGACAATGTGCCTATTACGTGTATTTGTCCTCCGCCAGCGATACCAGCTAATTTAGTTTATAATTCAGAATGTATGTGTCCCCAAATGGCAAACTACATTCACAGTTATAATGCACAAAGTAAAGGTAAGGCAAAAAACCTCCAATAATTTATTATACAAAAAGCAGGAGTCGGAAGTCGACCTAACACTTCATTGGAACTCCTTTGACTTTTTCAGTAATTTTTTTCATTGTGTAAATTCAAAATACTCAAAAAAGAAATGTCACCGTAATTTTTTATTTTTTGGGGGGTATAGGATTTTAGTCCAAAGTTAAATAGGTAAAAGGATAATACCGAGCGAAATTGTTGGATTTTTCAAATAAAGTAGTTTCCCCCATTATCCACATCCGGTGTCATGGTGAAAAATGACCCCAAAGTTCCAAAAATTCGTTTTTCGCTGATATCTACCAAAATATGATATTTAAAGAATTCATTACTATTATTTTTTCGAAAACATACATACCAGATATATAATCTTGGGACAGGGATCGTAGGGGATGGGGGGTAAATTGTGATCAGTATTAAAATAATTGTTCATATGTAGCGAGCTAAGATCAAATTATTTATTAAGATAGATACTCGTTTATAGATTTTAAAACATTTAACAATAGAGTACACGCATATTTCATATTTTGCTTGGATATTAATTTATAATAGTAAATATGATATCAAAAATTACTTACTAATAATAGGAAATAAACCAGTTTCCATCGGAAATTATTCCCAAATTTTAAAATAGAATTCAAATTTCAATGCACTATCCGACCACAACCCGAGGATTTCCGAACGCTACCGATGATACGTGTGATGTCATATCTCTTGTGTTTACTTATGTCATATGGCCGGTATTGCATTAGGTTATGTGTAGTTGTGTGTTTATATTGTATTTTAATCAACTATTAATTGCTTCATCGACGTAAATATCATTTATTTGTTTGTTTGAGACCATTACGTGTTTGTGTGTGCTTTTTTTATTTCTAAAAGTCAACATGAAGTGGAAAGTGTACATAAATATTCGATATTTCCGAGGATATTTTAAAACTTTTGGAAGAATATATTTTATTTACTAGTTCAGTGTTCAGTGACGATTCTTTCGTATTTTGTGAGTAAAGATATGGCTAGCGAAGGTTTTGTAAAAGCACAAACTGATAACTTGCCCAAAGTAGACTCATTTATGCTGCTTGAATTTATGAAGTCAAACAGCTGCTTTAATGCAGAGGAAATAAGAGGAGTTAAAGCATTATCGTAAGTACGATTTAAACTATGTTTTATTTATATAATATATACCAACCATATTTCGATGTGTGGTCGTGAGAAAATGATGTTTTTAAGGTTGATTCCAAGACGTATAGGTACATAACCTCAAACTATTCAAGAATAAAAATTACCAGCATAGAAGTAGGTACTTACATTAAAATGGTCTTCACAAACAAAAGTAATGCCCTTCTCTTAAGTGTATTTTTGATTGCGCCACCAGGTAAAGTAACAAATATTTTGTCTGGAGTTTTAATAGACGTTGATTTACACACTGGAACAATGCAATACTTGGAATACAAATTTTTTCCACCTTATTCATTTTTAAAGCTCTCAGAAACAAATTAGGTCACAAGAACTCAGAGCGTGATACACGAATAAGAACGTAAACAAATGACGTCACACCATGGGGCAGCCATCTTTATGACGTAAAGCGCGTTTTAGCTCAAATTTTATGATTTTTAAAGTCGTTTCAAAAGTAAAGTTTATATTTTTTTGAAAAAATAGGCATGCTGGGAGACATCAATTCCTACCAATAGCAAAATTTATGCTTGTACCCTATTGTAAAATTATTTTTGTATGGAAGCATATCTATTTTTGTATATTTACAGTTGAGAAGAAAAAATCTGAGAAGATTAATGTATTTAGCAATTTATTCAAAAATTTTAAAAACAAAAAGAACAGTTTACCACGAAATAAAGAATACTATACCATCAATATTCAACAGTCAAGAAAAAATATTTCTCCCAAGGTAGACAGTTTAAATATTTTTGATCTATTTATGATGACTGATAAATCCATGGATAGAGTTCTTGGTGTGCGTCATCGATTGTTAATGTCCTTCTAACACATTACGTTGAAAGACATGGAAAAAAAGGCAGGTCTATTATTAATATTAATCAAAATATCACAATAATGAACCGTTTATATGTATTGCAAACGTTAACCCTAATCTTTGACTTGAAAAAATTGATTAGTTGATGTTTAGATTACGCGCAAGCGCAACCCATCAGTCGGGAGAAACTACATCATTCAAAATAGGATGCAGACGTACCTGTCGTAGCAGCAATCTGTCTTACGTCTTTTTCTAATGTCCCACTGACAGTCAGGTCAGGTCTGTATACTTTGTTGTTTACGGTCAATTATTATTATTTATGAAAAGTGAATATTAATCTTATTGCTATATTTATTTAAATATTACAAAAATATGCCTAGATATACGTAAAAACATCAGCATTTTGAGTGTTCTCCAGTATTTTCAGTGAGAAAAAGAAGCTGGTAATTATTAATTTCATAGTCTTTTTTTTTAATTTGGCTGAATACGATCCTGATGATTTTATTTATCAAATTTAAGGCTAGCTATACGTCAAAATAGCAAATAAAATAAACGACATACCGAAAACCCGTGACCTGGATATACGTCACAAACGATGACACAGACCAGGAAGGCTATTGAATGTACTATATAAATCTCTCGTTAATGTCAATTTCATCACGTTTTTAAACATATTAATTCATATTTAAATCATCTTTGTTTATACCACTAGCTATTGACTTACTAATTCATCAAGCCAAATGTGAGTTTAATATACTGGGTGATGCATGTATTTGGATAAATCAAATTCAAATCAGGCAAATTACAATAAAACTATTATTTTAGCGGTTAGTTTTCGAACTGGTAGACAAAATACCCGAGCAGATAAATGAATATGAAAACGAGCTACCAAATGAAACTCTAACATGTCCACTTACAGCTAGCTGCATTGAAATAAACGATTCAAACTGTAGAAAAAATAAGAAAGTTGTAACACGAACGACAAAAAAAGATGGCATTACTAACGATCTAATACCCATTGATAGTTCTAACAATCCCGTGTTAATAAAAAAGAAGAAATTCAATCAAAAAACTACCTACACCGATTTGAATGGAGCTACTCGCGTGGATGTTTACTATTTTGATCATGGTTGTTCAAGGTAAGAAAGTTGAGAATACTTATTTACTATCGGGAATGGATAATTAAGAATCACATTTGATTAGATAATATTCTAAAGTTTTTGGTCTAGACCTGTTCTTATTACTAGACTCATCCGTATGCCAAACCTCAAGTCCTCCTTATATTTGGAGGTGCGTATTCCAGTGTATTTTGAGTCCATAATTCCGAGCAATAAGGAAGTTAGCGGAAGCCTATTTATATTAAATATTTCCATACCTACCCCTTGCTTCAAAATGTTCGACCAAAAAAATGTTTTCGACATAAAAAAAATGCTCAAAATTCGCCCCGAGGGGTTTTTTGGGACGATAAATCGACTGCCACAATCTGTTTTTGTATAAAATCATTTTTCCTCCTCCATATCGTCGAAGCCTGGTCAGGCCCATAGATAACATAATACTGAGTCAGGCCAGGTGTGCTGTGGTTTCCTCATCTTCCTGGCAAAACCTGCATATGATTGTGTATGCCAATCCGATGTAGTTATGCAGGAGCCCGACCAGTTTCCTGGTTGTTCAACTATTCTTGCTTAGCAGGTAGGTACTATGCCGCAGAAAGGCTCTGGACCAATGGAAGCACATCGTGACCATTTTCGGGCTTGGGCCTAAATAGATAGATACTTTTGATGACATGGAGTATGTCACAAATCAAAAAAGGATGATTTTTTTCAAATGTTCCATTTGAAAACGTCTAGCGGCACTTCATTATTGTTTTATAGAAGCACATGTTTGATCAATCCTGCTTTCCCTTCCATGTCGTATCATCTAAATTATTTCACTTCATTATAATGACTATTGCTAAAGAGCCGTCAAAAATATATATATTTCCATATTTTTTCAATCTAGACCAGAGTGTCACTTTTTATGGGTATTATTATAAATTTGTCTCAAATATTGAAAGGACGAGGTGACATACAATTACAGTCTCTGAACCATTCGTCATCTCAAAACAACGAGCTGTTGCCAAATCTTTGCTACTGTAGCTTATTGAAGCTGTCAAGCAGATTTAGGTTCATTTTTTAAATTATCTACTTTTATCATAAACAATAAGCGAATAAACTCTCTCCCCCTAATCATACTCTCAACTATGCCCCCTGCCTCCATCCATTCATGCTCCCCCCTCAACATTATCTCCACCATGTTCTCCCAATACACCTCCTTCCGTAGTTTCTTCTCCAGCTTCTTCAGCACTTCCTCATTCTTCCAGCATCTCAACACATGTCCCACATCATCCTCCACTTCCAATCACTCCTACTACCAAGTGTTTACCAACTCAGGGTTAAATTTGATTTATTTTGTTTGTGAAATGACTTTTGTTTTTTTAATATTAATTTTTATTTTAGCTACTTTCGAACAACAGATAGATCACCAGTAATTGCTACGGAGGACCTAGCAGAAAAAACAGAAGCATATACAACTAAATTTTGGGCGGAACTATTTGGCAGCTTCAACATCGGTTGCTCATTTTTTATCTCGTTCATTCTTCAATCTGTGAGATTTTTCCTTTATAGCATTTTAAGACCGTTAACTGTCGGTCTGATACAATTGATATCCGATTACTTTTTTAAACCTACACTTACCACAGTTTTCAATGCTGTAATTCAACCAATTTTAATATTTTTTTATAATATTGTAACATCGCTAAGAGATATATGCGAACCACTTGCAGAAGCAATCGGGTATTTTATTAGAGAACTGGCGATATTGATAAGAGCATTTAGAATAATTGAAGTTAATACAAATAGCGATGAAACTATTTGTAATCGAAGGGTTCATAAAAAGAGCAAATTTTTATATAGAGCTAAAACTGGCACGGGCTATACGGAAAATACCGTTTAGAAGGTGGGGCATTTATATATTAATGGAATTAATCACTCTACCTGTGTGTAATTGTAATGTTTTCATTTGAAAATTAGTCCGAAATGCCTTCCAGGTTCAACTGGATAGCGAGATAGGTGTAAGCAATGGCGGATCCAGGGTACTGGTTGGGGGGGGGATGAATATAAAAATTCTCATATGAGAAAAGTAAACTACGAATATATTTCCAATAGACATATAGAATAATGAAAGCAAACAATAAAGTTTTATGTGTCACGGGGGGGTAATTACCCCCTTTTTCCCTCCCTGGATCCGCCACTGTATTTAAGTCGCAACCAGTTTTGGTCATTCTTAAGGTGTGTCCTCACTAGCTGATGCTCTGCGACGCTAACGTTCACAAATTAATTGCTTGCAGAACGTCCAAACTACCTACTGCAAAATTTAGTGATTTTAGCATTGTTAATTTGCAATAACGAAGAGGAATCAATAGTTTCTAATTTTGAAGAAACCAGCAAAAATGTCAACCATCAAAATAACGAAACATTTTTGCAACATTTGATTTTTAAAAAACACAAAAATTTGGTGATTTTCCAAGTTTTAACTATAAATTTTCTAAAATTTCAAGCTTAAGGTATCGATTTCAACTGCTTATTTTATTACTTTTCACAATTTATAATATAAGCTAAATAGTACCTACTTATAGTTTGAACTGGAAGTTTAAAGATTCCACTGTAAATTTACTAAATGTTTCAGACTCAATTTAAAATTTAATAGAACATACAGCTTAAGCTAGGAATTTAACATAATATACAGTATAGACTGTATTGGAACTAATAAATTGAAGAATATTTTAAAAATGGTTCATTTTAATTTTCTCCAGAAAATGTTTCACTTATTTTGGCATTATTCATGTATCTTTCTTATGATACAAAACACCTTGCCAATACTTGTAATTTCAAAAGAAACTTAAACTGCATTTGTAATTAAACCAATGGCACTTTTATAACATGTATTTTTACAAATATACCTAAATGTATAAACTAGCCGCTTTTTCCTTAGATGTATCCCTAATATTAGACTCTATTCTCTAACTGAAATAGAGATCAGGGGACCTATTCTCAGAATATGCAAATTTGCATTCGCATATAACAATTTACGAATGGCTACATGCGCATTCGTAATGAATATTGTATTCTTTCCTATTCGCATACGTGGTTCGCAAGTGTTTACGAACGGGGGTGCTATTCTTGACATCGTTCGCAACGTCACGTATACTCTAGCCTGCGAATGCTCCCTTTGCGAACATTTCCTAAAAATGATATTCTCGAGCACCCCTCGCAAAATCATACGAATGGTATTATTCTACTGCTCAAATACACTTGACAACAGTGCAATTCAGTGTCAGCTGACGTTGGTTGACGTTGCAAATGACATTTTGTTAAAGTTTCGAATGTAAACAAAGATGTAAATAAACTATTCGAATGTGTTAAGTTTATTAACTCATTCTATAAAAATGAACTCTACAATCAATATTAATACCAAAATTAAGAGGCAAGCAAATGCTTCTATGGAACAAAAAAGATTGTTATTTGAATTGATGATTGAAAATCCAAAACTAACGTAAGGAAAATTTTCGATCGATTTTTCTCTGCAATATGTCCAAAAGGTATCCTTATTATTCAACTTATTTATCAATGACATTATTCATTGTTTTAGGTATGGCAAAGCACTACTATTTGCAGATGATTTAAAACTTTTCCTAATTATTCAAACATATTTTGATGCTCTCAGGCTTCAGTCTGATCTTGATAATCTATCAAACTGGTGCTCCTTAAATGGCATGGACTTGAATGCTATTAAGTGCCATGTCATGCGCTTTTATCGATCCCATGTACCTTCTACTACTTTCGATTATACCTTAAATGGTCATGTCTTGGAGTCTGTCAATCAAATCAAAGACCTTGGAGTTATTCTAGATCCCACCTTAAGCTTCAATCAACACATACCTACAGCTATCCATAAATCCATGAAAATGTTAGGTTTTATCAAAAGGCTAACCCACGATTTTACTGACACATCTGCAATTAAAGTCCTTTATTGTTCACTTGTCCGACCCCATCTAGATTATTGTTCTTCTGTCTGGTCTCCTCATTACATAAGACTCAGCAGGAACATTGAAAATGTCCAACACAATTTTCTTAGATACATGGCCTATAAATTGGGTATCTTTTGCGATTATGAATTGTTAGAGCATTTTCTGAACATCCCCTCCTTGGAAACTAGGAGGAAACAGAGAGACCTGACATTACTTTTCAACATTATCAATGGCAGATGCAGTTGTGCTGAACTTCTAGCAAAAATTAATCTTCATGTTCAAACCCGATCAACCCGACAGCAACAAACATTTTATGTACCTTTTTATCGTTTAAACAATACTTTCAATAGCTGTATTCCAAGAATGTTAAGATTAGCCAATACTCATAATGATCTTGAGATGTTTAACACCCCCTTTCATCACTTTAAAACTCAGTTACTGAATACCGAGCTTTAATGTTTTAATGTTAATGCTTTATTTAAGCTTATTGTCTATTGTCTTTTGTCTTTTTAAATTTTTAACCTCTTTTTTACTTATTCTTTATTGTATGACATGTAATTACTCCATATTTTTTCATTTTATTTTAATTATAATTTTAAAATTGTAATTTATACCTAAAATGGGCTTGCCCGTATATTATATAAATAAATAAATAAATAAATAAAAATTGATTTTCTAAATTCTCCAAATTGGCTATGAATTGCAAACCTCAACTAATATTACTTGTATTATAATAAGGATAATAATAATTTTAATTCTAACTTTGAGTGTCGACATATATATATATTTCACAAAAACAGCTTATGCATACAAAATTCAGGAACATAACCTATTAAATATCTATTGAATCGCATACGCAAGTCGGTTGCGATCAACAAACACCACTCGTTGTAAAATGCGCATAATCGCAGAGTTACGGATGGTCAAGAATACCAAAAGTCATTTTCATTCGCAGAATCATGAGATGCGCACGACCTTGAAAGATGCGAACGATCAAGAATAGCGCTGCGGTTAGCTAAACACACTCGCGTAAACATGGCAATACAGCATTAGCACATGCTGTGGCTCTGGGGTGCTATTCTTGACATCGTTCGCAACGTCACGTATACGCAAGCCTGCGAATGCTCCCTTTGCGAACATTTCCTAAAAATGATATTCTCGAGCACCCTTCGCAAAATCATACGAATGGTATTATTCTACTGCTCAAATACACTTGACAACAGTGCAATTCAGTGTCAGCTGACGTTGGTTGACGTTACAAATGACATTTTGTTAAAGTTTCGAATGTAAACAGAGATGTGAATAAGCTATTCGAATGTGTTAAGTTTATTAACTCATTCTATAAGAATGAACTCTACAGTCAATATTAATACCAAAATTAAGAGGCAAGCAAATGCTTCTATGGAATAAAAAAGATTGTTATTTGAATTAATGGAAGAAAATCCAAAACTAACATAAGGAAAATTTTCGATCGATTTTGCTCTGAAATATGTACAAAAATTGATTTTCTAAATTCTCCAAATTGGCTATAAATTGTATTCATCCATTCCAAAAAATGTTTATCAAACCTCAACTAATATTACTTGTATTATAATAAGGATATGAGGATAATAATAATTTTAATTCTAACTTTGAGTGTCGAGATACCTATATATATTTAACAAAAACAGCTTATGCATACAAAATTCAGGAATATAACCTATTAAATATCTATTGTATCGCATACGCAAGTCAGTTGCGATCAACAAACACCACTCGTTGTAAAATGCGCATAATCGCAGAGTTACGGATGGTCAAGAATACCAAAAGTCATTTTCATTCGCAGAATCATGAGATGCGCACGACCTTGAAAGATGCGAATGGTCAAGAATAGCGCCCCAGATGTTTATCAAATCCCTGACGTACAATATTGGGCTTGTTTTCATAAGCATCACAGACAGTCTTTGACAATCCGGATTCGGCGCAAAGACCCAAAAGCGTTCTCGTTAGAACGATTTAGGGTCTTTACGCCGAATCCGGATTGTTAAAGACTGTCTGTGATGCTTGTGAGAACAAGCCTATTTAAAATTTTCGAATTCTACCCAATTCTACGCTCGTTTTATGTTTACTGCTAGAAGTGTTTTGGGGTTCCAAGGGAAATTATTTGAACTCAGATCTGATTTTTGTTAATTCTAGCATACAAGGATAATGGATATTAATAAAGGTAAATATAAAGGCATCTTGCAAACTGCTATAGGTATTTTGAGATTTCGCCGTCTTTCATAAATTCGGGGTGCTCTCTCTTCAGCATTTTCTGATGCTTGGATTAAAAAGCAAGTAAACAAACTGTGCAGCCATTTGTTTAATGACGAAAAGTCTTACAAAACTAACTCGAACTCAAAATCTCGAATGAATTGTAATACACCCATTGACATAATATATGTCAATGAATACACCATACACTTTAAAACATATACAAAAGCGAGGTTATGTGTGGCAAATACGCATTCGTATATGTGATTCACTTAAAATATCCCGCTCGCTGCAATTTCGAATGATACCTAGATACGCATGCGAACCAATTGCGAATGTTCAAAAACCTTCGCATTTATAAACATTACGTATGCGTATCTCAACATTCAGCAGCTGAGAATAGGTCCCCTGGTCCGAAAACTCTTTGAATTTATTATTTATTAAAAATTATATTTTTCTGTAAATAATCTACTATCTGCTAAACATCACCGAAACTAATGGGCCTTTTCAGTAATTTTTTTTATTGGTTTAAATTAAAGTATTTTATGAAAAAATGTCCCACTATTTTTTTATTTTTTTTTTGGAGCTTGATTTCTATCCTAAAAAAATTATCAAAAGTACGGAAAGCAGCGCGCGGTTTGAACGTGACGTCACTCCTTCATCCCTCGTGACGTCAAAGAGCCTACGACCTTGAAAAAGACAGACCGTTGATTCCATAGGATTTGTAAAGTTTGCTTTCCTGGTTTTTGATTTTGACATCTCATGTAACATCGAAATTGAATTCTCTTTCATTTTGGATTATTTGTTTTTGTTAAAATAACAATATAAATTGCACAAGCAAAATATTCATTCGTTCCTCGAGATGAAAACAGACGAAAACTATGGTTCCAAATAAAGCGAAAGCTCAAAAGTAGTTGACCAAAACGAGGAACATTTGCTTCTTCGTTAGATATTTTGGCCTCGGCCGTAACCGTAGCAGCATCTGGCCAGCCATTCTGACAAATACTGCCAACATAACTCCAGACCTTATGACGTCACTTGGCCCAAGGTCAAACGCGTGTTCAAATTACCCTAATATTTGTTTAACTTTTTATTTAGCTTTGTGACATTTATATTCGAATCAAAGCTGCACAAAGTGAAAAATTATCAGTAAGCTTTTAAATAAAATATTTGTTTTAAGATATAAGCATTTACTGAAAAGGCCCATTCTACTCATTGCAGTTGTCTAAAGACTAAGTGTCCAAGTAGCATTATATATATATATTTGAACTACTTTTAATTATAATAAATTTATTAATTTTTCAGTCATTTGGTAATACTACAATCATATACAAATATATTGTGGTGACAATCCCATTCATGTATAATAATTCCCATTTGTGAATACAAAAATCGTAGTTTGCTGTCGGCTAAATAGGAAGGAAGAGAGTTTGCAAGTGGATAAAAATATCGGATAAATTACGTTACCGTAGCAACCCTAGCATTTAGGTACTGTCTGTTTACCAAGCAATGCACGTCAATTTGACAATTATAAATGTCAAAAACAGAATGAATTAAACAGCATATAACAATAATTCCAAAAAGTATGTCGAGATTTGGAAATATTTGCAAGGCAGAAATAGTAAGGGAGATTGAAAAATCAACTCCAGAAAATACCAAGAAAACTCATTCCTCCATATGGAATCAATTTAATTTAATTTAGTTTAATTGAATTGAGTTTTTTATTCATGGGATTGTCTTACCAAATACCACGCGAGCTCAGATTTAGCAGGATATTTTTTCCGGTGGTTTTCTCATGCTTACTTTCATTGGCAATTTAAGTAAGTATTCGAAAACAACCACAAAAAATATCCGGCTAAATCTGAGCTCTTGTGGTATTACCCCCGATAATTTATATTTAATATCTATCTTATTATTACAATATTTTTATTATCTTAGGGTTCGTTATCAGAAGATAAAACACTTGTCAATCTCACTCAATCAGTGTCACTTCTTACATTTCTCTCGACCCAACCGTCAATTTTGACAAACATGCCAATTGATTTTGATTTTTAAAAGTGCGGTGATAATTTTATTGATTAAAATTTCATGTCAACATTCCCTAAAGTTCTTCAAAACTATATTATTTTTTATTTTATTTAATCAAACAAATTATTTTTGGAGAAGTTTACCCCAATGTATCAAGTTCCTAAAACTATTAATTATTAACATCTAATTATATAATTGTCAACATCTAATTACCTATAATTTTTTGGAACTTTAGTTCTTTACGCCAGGTTATGTTTGAGCGACCAGGGGTCGCGACGCAAAACATCTGACCGTTACGCGTTACGTTACGCTGCTTTATGTTACATTGCTTCGTTATGTGCCTTGCTTTTGCGTGCTTGTGCCTCCTTAGTCTCTCTCTCGTTTGCGAAGCAACGATTCATAATAATAAATATGCTCCTGCCCGGATTCGAACCCGGGCCGCCCGCGTGCAATGCGAGCATTCTACCACTGAACCACCGATGCTATATTGAAATTCTATGCAAAGCTGGTATTCGCAGTGCTGGTGATCTACTTGAATTTGTTGGGATAAATTTTCACTATTATTTCCATAATTTTTTTTGCGCGATTAAGGGGTCTAGATCTTATTTACTTTTCGAAATACAGGGTGTTGTAATTTTGAAAACTTGAATGACTAAAGTTCCTACCGTGTGTCCCGCGACACGTTCTACCTTTTTTTATTATTATTCTGAGCTCTAAATATTGAGCTTGAGAGAATATTGAGAGTGCATAGTTACTCATGTTGCTACTTTTTCTAAAATCAAATTTCCCAAAATGTAATTTTTTTTTAACATAACCTTGTTCTGTTTCCCCCCAATACTGTTTTAAGAATAATCTTTAATCAAAATCGTTAAAACCATTAATAATAATTGTATCGTTACATGTTAACCAGAGCAATGGTTGATTATTCAAATGAGACCTAATTGTTTCCTTCAAATCTTCAATATTAAATATATCTCTTAATTTGATCTTAAGACATCTGATAAAAACCTTTGGATGCATTTTACGTATGTATCCATCAAATTTCAAACTACTTTCTCCATTATTGCAAATGTAATTGATTCCTTGTGTATTGTTATTGTTTTGTTGAGCTTTATTCTTCATGTTTTGAATTTCACTTTCCAATTCCATCATTTTCTTCTCAAAGTCTTCTTTTATTTCCGTTTCTAAAATTTCAAAGTCCCGTGTGTTCTTATTTTCTTTAATTTGTTGTAATTTTACATCCATTTCCCTTATTAATTCTCTCTGTGTTTTCAGATTCATTTATTCTGCTATCGATATATTCAATTGTATACCTTGTTCTACATCTTGTATCCTTTTATTAGTTTTCATAATGTTTCTATCTACCTTTTCTATATGTTCTTTTCCTTCTCCACGCATCTTGTTCACCATATCTTTTATTTCCTGTTTTCTATCTGTACTTTCCTGAATTGAGCTTGATTGTAATTTATTCATTTTTTCTTCTTGCTCTTTCTTATACTTTTCAAATTTTCTTCCCATTTCTGTTAAGTGCTCTTCGAATTTCTCTTCTTGTCTATCCAATTTTTCATTGATTTCTACCTTTGCACTTTTTATCTCTTTGTATCTCTTCCTTCGTGCACTTCATATTTTCTCTTCTGCTCTTGACACATAATTGTTCTCATCATTTCCATTTAATTCTTCAGTTCCTTTCGTTTTTTCCTCGGTGTAATAGCGTACTTCTTTCTTCTTCATTCATTGTAAAATTTTCCAAAAATCCTTCAGATGATATTCTTTTAATTATAACCAGTTTCTGTCACTGAGTCAAGTGCCCCACGTTGGGCGCCAATTGTGGTGATGATTTATATTTAATATCTATCTTATTATTACAATATTTTTATTATTTTAGGATTCGTTATCCGAAGATAAAACACTTGTCAATTCCACTCAATCACTGTCACTTCTTACATTTAACTCGACCCAACCTTCAATTTTGACAAACATGCCAATTGATTTTTTTTTTAAATTTTGATTTTTACAATAAATGCGGTGATAATTTTATTGATTAAAATTTTATCTCAATATATTTTAAATATTCAAACGTCAGTATGCTCCCCAAAAACTTGACAAATTTCCGCACTAAAATGAGTGCGGAAAAGTGGACTTTTCCGCACGCTAGTAGGAAAAGCTTTTTCCGGTCCCTGACGTCCATTTTGTTTCCATTTTTCCAATCGCTCTTTTATAATACAATCTACCTTGATTTCGTTACTATGGTGACGCTTCGATATATTGTCGAGTGATAACAGTTTGTTGATTTTTAATTTGTCGTTAAATGTCAAACTTATTATTTTATCTGGTTTTAGTTTTGTTAATCACTTTGTTATAGGTAAAATGAAGAATTGAATGTATATGGAAGTGTCCGTCTTAAAAATATATTGTAGGACGTCACGCACCCGAAAATTAGTGTTTTTCAGGTCTCACCAAGCTTCCAGGACTCTGGAATCTGCTTGTATCGACCTGAAAAACACTACTTTCCGGTCTTGTAACGTAAATTACTATTGTCGCCGCTCAGAGAGAGTTCAAACTTTTTGGAACTGGAATTTTTAGCAGTGTACTTAAGCATAACCTAATATTTTCAATGATTAATATCGTACCCAGGCAAATGTGAAACGTCAATCCGAACAAAAAAAGGAGAGCGGGCCCTTGCTATTTTCCATTTTCTCCGTTCATAACTGAACTAATACGGCTCCAGTTCTCTTTGTAACCGAACTTGCATCCTAGTTTTGAGTTTGCACCGGACTAGCGAATAAAGTTAGTCGAATACGCTTTAATAATAACGTTCGATTAACTGACGTCGGGTAGTCATTGGCCCGATCGAATAACGCTGCTTGGGTGACTCCAATATAAAAAATGATCCTTGTGCACTTCTGTGAAAATTTGAAATGAAGCCATGCTGGACGAAACAATTGCGAACCAAAATGCTTCAATTCCTGTACTGGTAATCTGTACCATATATAGTGTCAGGCAGTGGCGGATTCATCTCCTGCGGGGCCCGGGACTAAATCGAGCTGGGTCCACTTAATGGCGGAAACAAACCTCAAATAGGAAAAAGTGATACAAAAACTTCACCAACGAGCTTTATTAACAATAGTGGAATGAAGTTCTCGATTTTTTTCACTAGTTTTTCTTTACCATAACATTTTTTCTGTATCACGGGGCCACCCGAAGCTTCGCAGGACCCGGGTGTTCAAGCCCCGTCTAGCCCCTACGTTAATCCGCCACTGGTATCAGGGTTACCTCTCTTAATCAGACACCCGGTACAATGTGTAGTTTAACCACAGATTAGCTGTATTCTTTTTACCAGTCGACTGTCTCACTTGTAAGAATAATTAAGACAAAGTGAGCTGAGATGAAGTAAGATAAATTGAGACAAATTTATATCTAAAAAGAATGCATGACAGTCACAGATCACAATTATAACATAACCTCTAATGTTTATTCCTCGGATTATACCACAAAAATTTAGTTTATACACAAATTTTTATTTTCAACAGGCAATGGTTCCTGAGAAGTGCCATAAATGCCACTTCTTAAAGCAATTCTTATTTAAAACCACTTATTTAACCACACTTTTAAGATAGATGTGACATCAACAAATATCCGGTACAGATCGCAAAAAGTTTCCAACTCACTTTAAAGTTCTATGAAAAGCTAGCTCAATTGGGGTAAGGGGGGAAGAAATTTTCTTAGTTAGTCTCACTTTTGTACTCAACTCAAGCCATATTGAAAGAACATACTTTTTCCAAATCTACTGAGACTAACTGAGTGACTCAGTTAATCTCAGGTATACCAGGTAAAAAGAATACAGCTATTATAAAAAGAACAGATACGAAAGCTTGACAGAGAACAGTAAAAAGAGAGAGAGAGATGGGTGGACATACCCATTTAAATGCCCATCGTCTTATGTCGACTCCGTTCGGACTGCTTCGCGAAATTTGTCAACAGGGTTGTCAATTTGCATATTTCCTTCAATTTACGATCATCGTCAAATATTTTTTAAGCATTTTTTTAAGTGTGAAACTTATACAGTTACAAATATTCGATAATTACTTGTTTTAAATCAATTTTATTAACATTAAAAGAATTATACAATTAAAAAGATTATAATTTATAAAAAACATACCATTAATATATACTTTTTTCACAAACCACATCCTTGGCAACCATGCACAATAACGGTGACGCTAACATAACCTAACATAATCAAAACGTCAAAACATGCTCAAAATCACTTGTAATCTGTGCTCAAAATGCGTAACGCCATTTTTGTTGGCTTCATTGTTTGAAGGTGTTCAATCGGCGATATTAATTGTGGTATTTGACTAATCGATTGTGCGTTGTGGTAATATTAACTATAAAAATATAGTGGTATAGATTATTATTCTTGTAAAATGAATAAACATCAGGGCGGAGTGTATTGTTCATACAGAGACTGTCCAAATACATTTTATTCGGAAATAAAAATAAAGTTCTTTCGATTTCCAAGGGATGAGAATATTTAATTTAATATTCCGGCCTATGATAAAAGAAATTTTAAAGTTTTTGATATTAACTTTGGAGCTACAAATTATTAACAAAATTCTCCCTCGCATAGGTGTATATTGTATTCCCTTTGATAATAAATAAATTAAGAATTATTTGTACTTTAAAATTTGGTTGATTTTTGTGATTATTTGTGTTATCTAAAAATGTATTTATTAATTAATCTCCCAAGAGTAATGACTATTTATAACAAATCATAGGAATGTACAAATAGGTATTTAATAAAAACATAAATATATATTGATTATGATTATTGTTTTAATTCATTGCGCAGTTTTAAAGATTTAGTGGAAACTTCCAAAAAAAAACTAGATCCGGCACTAGAAATTGTTGTTGTCCCCGAGTCAACAGTGCAATTTGGTAAGAAATTCAGAAAATATTTTAAACTGGCAGTATCGCGGCCATACCGAGTTAAAGGTCCAAGGTCATTGATGACGGAGCTGAAAATCGTTTGATGTTTTACCGGGATTCGTATCTGTTCTCTTTATAATCTGTGGTAAATTATATCAACAAACATCTCATGGAAACAATTGAAACAGGTCGGAATAATTTTATTTTGATATTAAAAAATTTTGGTAAATTTACTAAAAAGTTTATACTTATTCACAAATTATACAATATATAACAAAATTCGTTTAATCAATAATATTAACAAGTTATGCCATATAAATAAATGTATTTATATCATCGTCGTCCCTCTTCATATATTTATGTTCTATAAGCCATTCCAACTGTTCTTTTATCATTTTTTTAGAAGGTAAAAACATATTTTTTAAAATGTCCACTAGTTCCGCTTGTAAAGCGGGATTCGATATTTTCTTGCGCATTTTCAATATTTTTATTATCGCTTCTTGCGTCCTAAGTATCCTTAATTGTACTATCGATTGGTTATCTTCCATTTGTGAACGTTCTGTACTCAACTGCAGCCTACCTATTAGATTCACCTAGAAACATCGTCATTGTTATACACCGATTAATAAATTAAAAAATATAAATTACCTTCCCCCTTTTTTGCGATTTTCCGTTCTTAATTAAGGCAAAATCTTGATTCACCCAAAACACTGTATGTTCTGTAAAGTCTTTGGGTGCACTAACTGTTGGATACAATAATAATAACTGACGTTTTAACTTTGGAAAAGCGACTAGAGACCATAATGTCCGCCTTAATTCTCCGTCTGGTAACTCGGTAGCTAACCTGAGATTCTCGTAACTAATTTTATCGTGAGGCCTTTGGTTCCATGCAAATAATACAGCCATTTGGAAAGTGGTAACGTCGAGATCAAATTTACCTCCTATTGTTGCAAATGTTATCGTTCCATTACTCATATGATGATACCTTGAAGATAATTAACTGTATAATAAATTAGTAATTGTTATAAATAATATATTTTAAATGTGGTGTGGTCCAAAACACAAACCTACTAGAAAAGTCAGCGGCTTTAAGAGCCTGGTGGTGCACCAGGGCAAAGATTACAGAATAAAAATATAAGATGTTTCACTCCAGGGCGGTTTGATTCAAGTTGCTGTCCCAAACGGACGCCGCTCTCATAAATTATGTTTACGACTCGCTTTTGTTGTCAATAACGAGACCGGTAGATACCAGATAAGTTCGAAAAGCTTATTTTATTTTAAGCTATACAGGGGTAATTAGAGAAATATATATTTAAATTAATAGGATTCTTTATCACAAAGGTCTATTTTTAAATGTCAATTATTTCGAAAAATGTTCGGGATATGAATTTGAAAAGGTAAGTAAAAAATAAACTTGAATTTTTAAAATGAATCAACTCACAGTTTTTATCCAGTATCTTAGTAATTTTGTGATACTTATTGATAATCTAGCAGATATTTTTCACAAATTCAATTAAATAAACTCATTAGCCACCAGAGTAATAGGGCCACTAAATCTTAAATTTTGATCTTTAAATAACGCGTATTTTTTGGATTGACAGGGTTAAACAATAAAAAGAGAAGCAGCTGCAGGATACCTTTATTAAAATTTTTTTATAAATGTTGTGAAATACTAAGTTTGGAGTTTGTTTTATGTGTTAAATTTAATCTATTGTCTTTCAAATATTTCAATATACATTTCAGAGTAAAATATATACGGACGCTGGTATAGAGACTGGCATAATATTTGAAAGGAAATTGATTACATGGATGATGAAAAGAAAATTTAGTAAATTCGTCCAAAAGGAACTGACCAATTCCCTTTTGGTTAGCTATAGAATTGAATTTTTGTGTTTTCTTGCATAATGTACTTGTTTATATAATATCCTTATTATGAAAATATATCCGTAATTTTATATTAGCAAATATTACAAAATATTTAGTGTTTATGCTTTGCTATTAGAGAGAAAATATTAATATAACTTTTTGCTCATTTCAACAATTATTAATTAATAAATTTAAAAAATCTATACAACATAAATATAAAACACGAACAACCAATAAGCACCGTTCTAAAATAACAGCGCTCGACGGGCAACGTCCCGTATAATAAACCAAATTAAATGCAAGTGATGACGTAGCGACGTACTGTACCAGCGGCATCAGTGCTTTACGCGATAAATTCGAACGAGTGAAACATCTTATATTTTTATTCTGTAATCTTTGACCAGGGTCCCTCTAACCTACCCCAAGAGGAGAGCAACCAGTTCCAGAATTAAAAAACATAAAAAAAGTAAATATAGGCAGTTTTGAGGCAAATGGATTTTATCTTACGTCCATGGTAGATAATTTTTTTTGTAAATAAATGCTTCCCATTAAAAAATTATATGGTACTTGGAGAAATTTCCAAAAAAGAAGTTTCTCCAGGCGCTTCTATTCAGAAGGTCCCACCTCTAATGTAAGACGAACTGCCGTTCCACTCTATATTCTTTTTGGAAATCGGTCAGCTAGCTTTTAGTTCCCTTACCCCGCGCTAATTAGTATTGTTTTGAGTACTCGTAGTGTCCACATCGCTCTGGAACTACCGCTTAACGCTTTTCCCGTTTTAAATCGACAGTTAATCTGTCTGCTGCTTATAGAAACATTTTCTTCCGCTATTTTGTATTTTGCAAGTGATATATCTCGTTAATTCGCGACGAATAGTAATTACTGCACCATATTTTTACTGTATAGTTGAAGTGCCGGGAGTGAGTGCTAAAAAAGACGTTAAAGTTATACACGCGTTGTTGCCCAGTGACTTTCGTTCGTATGTTCGTAATCTGCAACTGTTCAATTCATTTTTTACCAATTTACTCATCAGCTTTAATTCATGTTATCACCTTCTCTGGTTATGTTAGGTTATTAGAGTTAAATTAAACTCCGATCTATAATCTGACTTGTATTTTCATTTCTCGGGTTTCCGAGGTCCTTCGCGCTTCGCTCAACGCTATCCGCAATGGGAGAATAAGGGACGCTACCATGCAAATTTGAACCTGCAACGCAACATCTTCAATCATCACTAAAATTTATACAGTCCACTGCTCTCATGCTCTCCTTATTCCACCAGTACTCCCATGGTAAATGGAAATTTCATCATACGCCCATGTGTGTAGCATAACATGGAAAGCCTGACGATACCGCGAGTTCAATGTTTTTTCTCCACCCACGAAGTGCTCAACGCGGCTAAAGAAGTTTCCACTTCAAAAAACATTTTGTGATTTTGTGAAACCACGATAGAACAGAAACTTTTTTCGGATTGTTGGCAATCAACTGAAAATTTTCGGAAAATCATCTTCTGTATGTTCCTTGTGGTACTCATTATTATTTTTGTTAATTATTTTGGGAAATTAAACCACAATTTTCATTTCATTTCGGTAGCGTTCTTGTAACAATTTCCTAATTCATGAAACTTACCATTGCAACTTTCTTCCCGAATGTTTTTTCTTATAAAATTCTTCTACTTCCGGAATATAGTCTTCTAATTCTACTGGTAAACTGACTGTAACCCTTTCGGAGCCCCTCGCCCAGGCGCCGGCATTTAAAATTTTTATATTTATAGCGTCGTGTCGAGCTGTCGACGTCCTGAACTGACCGTTAAGATCCTCGCTTACTTTAATATCCTGGAACATTCTCGCTAATTTGTTCACATAGTCGGCCGGCATACCAACTTCTCGGAGCCATTCAACCATATCTTCTTCCTTTTCACTATCCGCACTACAAAAAAATTGTTTATTTTATTGAAGAGTACGTACGATCGAATTGTTAACAAAACATAATAACATTTTTGAATGAATTTGAATAATTGTGTTCGCCTAAAATCACTTATCGTCATTTGATTCTTCAAAGTAATAAATTTGACAAGCACAGACTGTTTAAAACAGAAATAACGTTTTGTATCTATTTCGATGGTATTTTTCCTAAAGGGCGAACGCGCCAAATTTGCGATTTTAAGTTTTATGTACCAGATTATAGATACGGGTTCTGCGGACATTTTGACAAAAGGACGAACGTATTAGCAAAATTAGGTATTTATAACAAAAAATTTAAATTTGCTTGGGGCGAACGTGCTCCAAAAGTTTCTCAGAAAGGGCGAATATCAAGTACTACTAAACGGCAAAAGGGTGAACGTGTATTGTTTTTGTATTGGAATTATAACCTCACTTATTTCATTCAGTAAACGGTCGCTTGTGAATGTGTTTTCTCCCAAAAAAAAGTGCCAATTATGAATAAAAGAACCGGAAGAATATTGAATTTAGCCAGCGATGTGGATAAAAACAAAATCAATATATTAGGCGACATAAAATTGCCAGTCAAAATACCAAAAGTACAGTTGTCAGAACCAAACAAGAGCCCCGGAAAATATGCGAACTAAAATAAGGTCATCGCAAGCAGCCAATCAAGAGCCAATGTTAACGATTGTCCATTAGTAATTGTTAAATATAATCGAAATAATATGACCGAGTGATTTCATTAACATACATCATTTTATTCATTCTGTATCAGTGTTGTCAATGCGAGGATGATTATCCGATTTTTAGACAATTTCACTAATTTCGATCTAATAGTTTTTCGAATATTTTGTAGAATGGATATATAAAATGACTATTGTTTTGGGGGATTTTCCATATTGACTGGGGTCGAAGACTTTATTTAGATAACCAATGCGAACAGTAAGTTCGGGTAATTTTTATTTTTGCATCGGCAACACTCAAATTTCGGCTGTTAAGAAAAATGAACACTGGAAAAAATTACATTTCTTAATATACCAAATAGGTCACACTATTGATTTGAATTGAACAAAAAGTTAACAAACAGCATTCGACAGTTCTATTCCAAAGGATCCTGATGTGTAAGCAGATAGATGAAGGAATAGGCTACATAACCAGTTCATATTTTATTGCTTTCCATAGAAACTTGACCCTTCTTTTTCATGACATTACTACACAGTCATGTAATTTGAGAATATAGACATTTAGGTAGTTTTATTTTTGGTCCAATATAATGTTTTTATTAATATTTAGAGTTACATTTTTAGGAAGTTTGACTTTGTTTACATATCTCTTAACAGTTGACAATGTTGACATTTATGGTATCGATATTTGGTTATCGATTCAAAATATTGAATTGTTACTACAAAAATACAACTGCAGCGACATGAACACGCCCACCAGGGCTCACGTTTGCTTCTGACAACTTGTAGCTGAGAATTTAGAGGTTAAAGATGGTCCAAGTTCCTGTGAAATTCTCAGTCCAATTCCAGAGCTTCAAAATGAAGAGGATAGTAGGCCACCCCAGATCATTTCAAGTGCAGCACATCTTTTACTGATGACTCACCCTTATTAAAAATATGTCTAACTGAAAATAAATCCGGAAGAAATTCCTCTGCAAATAAAAAAAATGGTAATAATACACTCCAGAGAGCTTACAAAATGAAACTGCCAATAGCTGCAAAAAAATATATGTGTTTACGAAAACTATGGACAAATGGAACTATACCAGCAAATTATCACCCAGAGTATTTTTCTATGGCTTTTAAACCAAACGTAGGGGATAGGTTGATGGAAACAGACGAAGAGGATGAAGATATAGACGAATAGAAAATCTCAGTTTTTTATTTCAAGATCAAGATTTTCAAGATTTTTTTATTATTTCCATAGTAAAGTACATATTGAGAATTTAACCTAGGCATGTCTGCCTGTTTTGTTACTACTCAATCAGGTAGTACTTACTCTGCACGTTTTATCTTTAAATAGGTAATATTGAATACATAAAAATAAGAAGAGAAAAAAAACAAAACTAAATTACAGTGCAATTAAAGTTATGAGACGAACAAATGTAGACAATTAATAAAATTAAATAATGGATAATAAAAAGAAGAAGACAATACTCACGCAAGGAAGTAATAGACAAGACCATGAACAATAAACCAGTAGTTTGTATTATTAAGCCATTATATCAAATATTTTATTTTGGTTAGTTATTAGATGATTTTTCAATTCAATTTGGAATTTCTTCAATTTTTTTATTTGTCTGAGGTGAATCGGGGTTGAATTAAAAAATTTTGGACCGAAGAAAGATGATGATCTTTGACTGATTTTTTAAAGAATTTTAGCATATTAGTAACTGATCGAGTTAAATGGGTATTTTTGTGGTTAAATTTTTCGCCGCTTTTGTATATTCTTATTATGCATTGATAAGCAAAAAGTAGTTTAATGTTAAGTACCCTCGATTCATTATACAATTTTTTCGGTGAAAATAGCTTTTCTTTTTTTAGGATGATTTTTAAAATAGTGTTTTGTGTTGTCTCTAAAATTTTAATAGTGGTGTGAAATGCTCCACCCCAAGCTACTATAATATACTACTTAATAAAGATTCCACCAGAGAATTATAAAGTATTAGTAAATTTTTCTTTGATAGAATTTCTCTTTTTTATGTTTTATGTTTATTTGGAATATATCATTTTTAAATATTTCGAGCTTTTATTTTATCCAATTTTTTTAACATTTTTACAAGCATTATTATTAATTGCACCGTGTAAAACTATTTGGGAGAATAAAGTTTATGTTTTAGCAAAAGGGCTAATGTAGGGCGAATAGTCATTTCTTCACAAAAGTTATCTGGAAAAAGAGCGAATATCCACAAAAAACCGTTTTTTTGATTAACACTTTAAAATTTTAGTACTTTTTTGTCATTTTAAGGTTAGTAATGAACATTTGAACTGCTAAACTCATCACTTAGTAGTTGGCTCTTAGAATCATACCGAAACAGTTGTTCTTCGCATTCGCCCTTTAGGAAAAACACTATTGATATGTAACACACTGGAATAGAAGGAAATGAAATAGCAGATGAACTAGCAAAGATGGGGACTGAAATACCTTTCTGGGGGCCTGAACCCTTTTGCGGAATCAGCCCCAATGTAATATTGGAAGAAATAAGTAAAGCCGAGAAAAATAGAAAATCTGACCATTGGAAAGATCTAGTAGGGCTTATACAATCAAAGACTCTTCTGGGTGACTACAACCTGTTGAGATCAAATGAATGCATAAGTCAAAATAAAACTGCACTAAGAGTTTTAACAGGGATCCTAACGGGACATTGTCGCCTGAATGGGCACCTGAAAAAGCTCAAAATAGTGGAGGAAAAAGAATGCAGATTTTGTGGCATGGAAGAAGAAACCTCCATCCACATACATTCCAACTGCACAGCACTTCAGAATCCTAGAGCACAGCACCTGGGAAATTACTGGATAGAAAAGGAACATTTACCTAAGTTGAAGCCTGCAGACATCCAAAAATTCCTCCGGGAAATATGACTAAAGGAACTACTAGTTTCCGAGACTCTCCTCAGAAACTGAGTAGAAGTAAGGGGGCACAATAGATCTTTCAGGTCTCAGTGAATGTTACCCCAAAATACAAACATACATACATACATCTATTATATGTAGCATATGATCAAATAAAACGATTAAACCTATTTCCCTGACTATATAATACCTAAAAAAATTTCACTATTAATAAACTTACCTAGCATCCAAAATTAATCTCCTTGTTAAATGAGCTTTGTGATATCTCATAAAAACGTCTTTATTTGACACATACTTCAATACTAAAAGTACATCTTTTAACCTACTTTCGATCTCTTCACTAGTCAGCCTTTTTGATAATGGAGTTCTCCTTAATAACATATCGCAATAATTAGCTAACAATTCTGGACATTTACTTTCTGGTGCTACTGTTTTCGCGCCTGCGTTCCTACCTGAACTAAGTTCTAGCCTAGAAAAAAAAATATTATACTCAATAATATCTTATCGGGATTGTAACATGCATTTAACATTTAAAAAAGAAAGAATAAATATACTTTTCCGCACTTTTATAGAAGAATTGCAAATTAGAAATGTTGATATAAGATTAAAATTAAATTAAGAATATATACTGTTAGTAAAACAACAAATTTTAAATATCATAAACAAATCCGGTAACTGAACACCTGAAAATATCGAAAGCTCCACTTTGGGCTCAATTTGTAGGTCACGGCAGGTGTTTTTAAACGAGAAAAAAGTTAACGCCATTGAGTTTACGGAAGAGGGGAAAATGGCCACGTAAACCCTGGAAAACGGGTTGAAAGTGAAAGTGTAATGCCGGTTTGCAACGAACTTAAATACTTGCTTGAAGAATTAAGAGTATTTTATAGGAACTTAAATAAAGACCCCGTAGATAGAAGGACAATTTTAGAAAATGTACAACGTAAGTTTGTTAAACTAGATAAGCTTAGAGATAATTTTAATGATTTAAAACTGTTAGTAAATAATGCAACTTTTGAGGATAAATATAAACAAGACATTTTAACTTTGGCAGAAGTATTGCTGAAATTTCACAAGATAGATTAGCAAATGCAACTGAAGGAAATAATTCAAATTCAGATTCAAGTGCTGAAGAAGAAAACATGTCAGAAAAATTTGATATGAAAACTGCCAGAGGTTTAATTCCTGTTATGAACGGAAATGAAAATGTAACAAAAAGTCTCATTGATAACATTGAATTATACGACTCATTACTAGATGCGAACGGTAAAAAACTTTTAACTATTTCTGTTTTAATGACACGTCTTTTAGAAAATGCTAAAATTAGATTAAAACAAAATTATGATACAAATAAGGATTCAATTTCCGATTTGAGATTGCATTTCATTACTAAAAATCAGTTTCAACTTTATCAAATCAATTACATAATGCTAAACAAAATGGGAAATCAATTGATAGTTTCGGTAGATATGTAGAAGAATTATTAGTTAATTTAACGATTAGTGAAGGCGATGGCAATGTAGATTCAATGGAAACTTTAAGAGTAGTTAATGAAAAAATTGCAATCCATGCATTTGCGAATGGTCTACAAAATAACGATTTGAAAACCATAGTTGAATCTAGAAATTATACTAAACTTAGCGATGCCATTCAGTGTGCACAAGACGAAGAAATACCCAAATAAAACATGTTTTTTATGAAGTCATAATTCCTCAAGTCGGGGTCAAAGAAAAAATTCAAATTACAATCAGTTTCGCAGGGGACGAGGTAATTTCACAAATTACAATGGTAATAAAAGAGTCAATTTTAACACTCGGCCTAATTTTAATAATTATCGTGGAAATAATAGTCATCGAAATTATTTCGTACGAGATGTAAATGAATCTTCTACAAACGTTTTTTCGTGCCTAAATATGCTAAAAATGTTTTTGTTTATAATGCTAATGGACTAAATTTTGTTGAATTTAATTACAACGGATTAAAACTAAATTTTCTATTAGACACAGGTTCCTCAGTAAGTTTAATATATATAGTGACCATCGTCCGCTTTTGTATCTTTCTGGAATGACAAACCCTTGGAGCAGACTTACTAAATTTAGGTTATTGCTTGAGGAATACGACTTTAGTATAAAATACATTAAAGGTAAAAATAATGTAGTAGCAGACGCTTTGTCCCGTGTCGAATTATCGTCGGATGATTTGAAGGATATGAAGCCAAATATGAAAGAAACTACTTATATGGTAACTAGAACACAGGCAAAGCTAGCAAATAAAAATATTGTTGGTAGTCTTGATTCTAATCTAGAGAAAAGGACTGATCACCCTGGACTCAGAATTATTAAGGCGACCAAAGTATTCTTTTCAACTTTGTCCTATATTACAAAAAGATTTTGAAAAAATAATAAAAAATATGATTATAAACTAGGGAAATTAATTTTAATTGAAAATTCGCGAATAATTTACATAAATCAGAATACTCTATCATCGTTAGACTTAGGTACTATGTTGAGAGATCTGAAAATAATGTGTAATCAATTTAATATTCCGGAATTAATTATTGTAAAAGATGAAAACTGCATGTACTTATTGAATGAACTTATTCTCTAAGCTTCAAAATGATGTGCATTGAAAAGCAATATATATGATGATACATTTTTAAATCGCGCTTGTTGCACAGATTGTACAGAACTCCGAAAACGGCTGAAAATTGTAAATAAACAAATCAATTTTTTATCAACACGCAAGAAAGATATTAAAAAAAAATTCTGAGATCATTCAAGACCTCCTAAGGTTTCATTATATAAAAAAATAGGATAAAAGACTATTTGAAAAAATATATATGAACAAATTAATGAAATAGTCTGAAAATCTTGTGGAGAAAACTTTGACCGCCTTTTTAAATAATTTTGTCAAGTACGAACGAACTGCAAGTCACATGGAATGATAGTTATGAGTCTTCCCATTTTGATGA
Organism: Galerucella tenella; assembly: GCA_910591685.1. Taxonomy (NCBI): domain Eukaryota; kingdom Metazoa; phylum Arthropoda; class Insecta; order Coleoptera; family Chrysomelidae; genus Galerucella; species Galerucella tenella. The sequence continues at coordinate 33,942 of CAJUYH010001189.1, read as the reverse complement.
ACCAAAGAATCATCGGGAAATGGCAATTTTTTGCCGAGTTATGGAACAATTCGTCCGCCCCCTGCATAGACAGCAGAATTCCTACAGGCAGAGCATCAGCAGCTGAAATGAGGAGACTTTTAGGTTTCATTATCTCTATAGCTATCGAATTTTTGAAAAAAATGATCACTTTTGTAGATAAGACGATCTTCATTTTTTATCGAAAGAAAAGTTCTCTAAAGGCCAGTTTCATAATGCTTTTAAAGGAACCTTTAAGCGTAAAAGGTCGTTTGTAGTGCACTTATCTGTTTCATAACCAAAAATTCACTATTAAAGCTTCCTTTAAGTTAAATGTCCAATTTTCACCATTTTTGAAGCTTAAAAGGACTTTTAACAGACATATGTCAACTCAGATTTGAATTGTATTTTTTATAGTTTGGTTATTGCTAGTTCTAAGCACGTTAAAGCAAAATGTTCAAGCCTCCGCAAGTCGAATAGTTAAGAGAGTATGTCAAGCCATTGCCCATCTCAGCAACGATCATATTTACATGTATTATAATCCACTGGAAATGGAACAAGCCGCCAACCAATTTAATTCCATTGCGAGTTTCCCAAAAGTAATTGGCGCGATTGATTAAACCTTAATAAAAATCCAATCTCCTGGAGGTGAGGATGCAGAAATGTTTTGTAGCCGGAAAGGATTTTTTGCATTAAACGTGCAAACAGTTTGTGATGCAAAATTGAGAACTTGCAACATAGTGGCAAGGTGGCTTGGTTCTGTTCACGACCAAACAATTTTTTCAGTAGTTCGTTGAAACGACAATTTGAACGTGGAACCTATGACAGATATTTATTGGTTGGGGATAGTGGTTATACACTCGAAAAATATTTAATGACAAAAATGCAAGTAACAAACACTACAGCTGAAAATCTGTTCAACGAATCTATAATAAGAACCAGGAATGTTGTGAAACGACAATATGGGAAACGACAATATGGAGTGTGGAAGAGACGGTTTCCCATTCTTTCTTTAGGAATCCGTTTAAATGCTGATACAGCTATGACTATAATTGTTGCTTCTGCAGTTTTACATAATTTAGCTATAGAAATGAATGAAGAAATTCCTGAAGACTGGTTTAATGATATTAATTTAGACGTAGCTGATAACGCTCAAGAGCCGCACAATTTGGAAAATAATGGACGCCAATTTCGGCAGCTGCTAATTAATGAACATTTTAATAGATTAGTTTAAAAATATGTAGGTACTCAAGTATGTAGGCATTTAATAAAATTATGACATGTAAAATTTGAAATAATTTATTTAAAGAAATATTTACCATCTAATTACAGCTATAAATCTAATAATCTCATCTTTTTTTTGTGTTCTTCTTCACACATTGATGTTTATTACTTACCATTATAAATATAAGCAATGAAAATACGGAAAGTGTTGTACTTACTCAATTCAAACCACCAAATAACCAAAAAGTAAACACAAACTCTGTCAAAACCCCGTCAAATTAAGGAGGAGCCTGACGAGCAGTGCAGCCAACACGTATATTCAAGCCTGAATTGGGATTTAATCATGAGGACGCGACCATACTATTATGGAACTGACCCTAGTTTTAAGAGAACCTTTAAGCTAAAGCACCCTTTAGTTAAATGCCCATTTAAGCAATGATTATGAAATTGGCCCTAATTCGCATATTTAGACAGATATTAGCGAGAAACCCGTTTTCCAGGGTTTACGGGGCCATTTTCCCCCCCTTCCGTAAACTCAATCGCGTTAAGTTTTTTCTCGTTTAAAAACACCTGCCGTGACCTACAAATTAAACCCAAAGTGAAGTCTTTTCCGGAGCTTTGTCCCTTCATTTACTGGACTATAAGGCAGGTATAAAAAACAATAGAATATGTAATAAAATAAAACAAATAATGCGCTTCAAGTGTTCAGTTGTAAGAAAAATAATTTTTTACTTTTTAGTTAGTTTTAAAAACTTGGTACATTAATGATTATTTTAAATCGTTTATTTTTAAATAGTGTTTCAAGACTTACCTAAAAACAGTGGTATCATTTACTACAGCCTTAAAAGCCTTATCCCTAGCTGTCAAAAACCTTGGATCATCTGAAAACGCATCATGTACTAGCTTACTAAACTTTCTAAAAAGTTCCAATAGCCTTTCGACGTATTTTTCTGAATCTTGAGTAATAATATCTGCTGCGGCAACCATATCCGCAAGACCGGCTTGTGTAATATGATTTTCTAATTCATGTAACATAGGTTGTACCCCTTCTGGAACACGTTCTAGTAACCTAAACATTAACTGTAATCTCTCTGTTTCTCCGGCTTTTATTAACGGCGCACATTCGGCTAATAAAACTGGTAAGGCGTTTCCTACTAGCACTTTAACACAACACTGGATGACACCGTTGCTACCGGCTTCTAAATATCTTTGTGCTCTAGTTTCTTCCTCCCTCAATTTGGCATCTAAAATAAATGAGGTTTGATTCAATGATAAGCATATTGATGATGAGGAATAATTTTGTCTAGACTGGTAAATAACTGTAAAGAGCATGCATAAATATTTTAGGTCCTAGTGAATTTTTACTACAGAAAAACATACAATACAAAGAGTTTGTAGAAATCACATAACATGACAATATTTAAAAAATATTCACAACTTGGTTTTATGAAATACTATACCTGCATAGCGCATATAAGCTTGTACTCCATTAGTAGCTAGTTGTTCAGGAGCTTTAAGACGATAAAATAATTCTGTACTTTGAATATAGGCAGCTTCAAAATTTTCTCTATATATTTGAAGTCTATCTTCTGTATTCGAACAAAGGTTCACATATGATTCCCTAACGCCTGAAACATAATTATCAAGTGCATTAATTAATTTTTGTTTAATATGTTATATATTTAAGTAAACAAGTAAGTAGTAGTTGTAGATAGAATTCATTTTTTCACACAATAAATCACTACCACTCACTAATATAGAGAATAAACAGTTTACCTATAACTAATTGTGAATCAAAAGCCTCTCCATTTCTCTCTGCATGCACCAATTTCATAGCACTATCTTGTAACTTATATTTAATATCACTAAATATACTTTCATTCCAAGAGTCCAACATTAATTTTCTCACTATACTTTCTTCTCCAGGACTTTTTTTGCCACTATTATTTTGAACACTTGAATTTGCAGAAGCTGGTTTACCCTACAAAGAAATAATGTAAAGTTTTGTATTGTTCATACATTTCATGCATTAATAAAGTAATGTGTGTACTCCATCTGTCAATTGGAGAACCAAAGAAACATTTTTTTCACCACTGTGATTCATGAAATGACTGGTGTATTCATTATAACTTTTATTATATTTAAGAAAAATACACTCACTTAGCAGACTGATTAAATAGTTATAATTACCTGCAAACTGGTTTCAAGCTGTCTAAAAGGTGTGGGTAAATAATTACACTGAGTAAAAAATTTTCTCCATTCTGCTATATAAGCCTTTAACAGAGCCTCTTCCTGTCTATGAGCTAGTACCCTGGATTGAGCTTGTTTTATAAACTGTACTATATCTTCATGTAAGTGATCTCTAAGTTTAGCGGGACCCTTTTCATCCCAAAGACATACTAAATGAACATCATAGAAAAGTTCTTGCCATTCTGCAGGAGAGACTGGTTCTTGCTTAAGTAGTTTTAAGACAATAGGTCCCATATGAGGCCATTTGTCTTCGAACTTTAACTGTCCTTTTTCCTAATCAGAAGTAAGTAAGATTACCATATAATGAAATGCTTTATCAAAGACTTACCTTCAACATATTAGGTTAGAACTTGATGACAAAATTAAAATCAACCCTAGATTTGGGTGTTAACATTAATCAAATCATTTTTTCCTACTAACTGATAAACATTTAATGTTTTTGTATTTTTAATTTGCTTTTCTAATAAATTCGCAATAAAAAATGTACACTGGCTTCAATGGGGCCTTGTTTTAACGACCTTTGAGAATTCTTGGAACTTCGAATTCATACTTTTTGCATCCTTCTTCACCATACACTTTTATTTCGTAGTAATCCTATAATACTTGGGAGTGAATGAGAGAGATATAAAGAAAAGAAGGAATATAACTCCCCCAGATAAAACCGGGAAATTCGAAATATTAATAAAGCCAAACACACTACACAATTTTCATTTCGTACTTTTATTACCGATTTTGTGGTATGTTATGTTGTGATTATTTTCGGACCATAGTTGTCTCTGTGTTCTAGGTGGCCATGCTCTTGGTATGTGTTATCTATGGCACAGAGTACACCGTCCAACGGTGTACTCTGTGACTATGGTCTCTTGCATAGATAACACAGGTCTCTGGCTCTGTATCGTCTGTCTGTATCTATGAATGACATTGACATCTAATCTCTGGTAACTGGCAATAAATACATTGGTGGTCGATTGAATTTCCTTTTCATCTATTTTATAAATAATTATTCAGATATGGCTTCTCAAAAGATATCTGTTGCTGTAAGTTACAAATCATTATTTATATATCACCACGTTTCCTTAAATACTTGAATACTGAGATTTTTTATTACATAACTCCGATAGGTTATGGAAGATTATGTTGGAAATGGTTTTAAAGTACATGTAAATTTTAAATATATATCAGGCTCTAGTAAGTTGTGTGCAACCCTTATAATATTTGAACTCTTTCTCTAGGTTCGTAGATTCAGTACAAGTACCACTACCACTCAATTAGTTAAGGCCCCATTGCAAATTTTCGGAATCGAAGGTCGTTATGCATCTGCGTTATACTCGGCCGCTAGCAAACAAAAAACTTTAGAAGCCGTTGAAAAAGATCTTTTAAAACTCCAAGATGCTTTAAAAAAAGATGTAAAGCTACGTGGATTTGTAGAAAACCCAACAATCAAACGTGGTATTAAATCCGATGCTCTTAAACTGGTATCACAGAAGATGTCCCTTAAACCAGAATCAGCAAATCTTCTGTCATTGCTGGCTGAAAATGGTCGACTAAAAAAGCTTGAAACAGTTATCACTGCATTTTCGCAAATTATGGCCGCACATAGAGGAGAGGTAAGTTATTAATCTCTTAAAACTATCACTTAATAGCAGAGCCCGACCTGCGGCGCTGCTTTTTTTTTACAAAATACTGAAAGGCAACTCACTGATTATGCACTTTTTTGTATGATATATTTCAATAATGGGTCAAGTAAGGCCAATTCTTACAGCTGCCTAGTGCCTGATAAAATTTTAAATCTGCACTGCATTGAGATTAAATATATGTTTTTTTTTTTTCAGGTTTCCTGTGAGGTAATCACTGCTAGAGACTTGGACGCCGACCAAAAGCAAAAATTACTTGGGGTATTGAAATCATTTGTTAAATCCAACCAAACTATCCAATTGGCCACCAAAGTCGACCCATCTATTATTGGTGGAATGATTGTAAGCATTGGCGATAAATATGTAGACATGTCTGTTGCAAGCAAAATTAAGAAATATACAGAAGTTATTAGTGCCACTGTCTAATTATATTAAGATTTATTTTATTGAATATAGTTATTGAAATAGTATGAATTATTAATTCATTTATTTATTATTTATAACCGCATATTACAGCTGATATGTATTTTCTTTGAAAATTTAATTATCTACATTCTACATACCAAATCAATACTTGAAACTGATTGTACTTTAATATTTTGTTTTTTTTTTATATACAGAACCACCTTTATGTGATCTGTGCAGATGTGACATAACAGTAAAACATTTTCTAATTGACTGTCCTTAGTATAAACTACAGAGACAAAACAATAATCTACCCCCTCAAATATTTTTTCATAGTTTTCTCTGCTTTGTTTCCTTTCTGGATTTTTACTTAGTTGATGTCACCTGCTACAGCTAGTATCTTATAAGATTGATCACATCCTTTGTTAGAACTTTAGTTCTTTTTGTTAGGTTGGAGCGAAGCGACAGGGGATAATTCCCAAAAGATCTGACCGTTGCGTTATGTGCCTTGAGCCTCTCTCTCTCTCGTTTACGAAGCAGCGATTCATATGCTTCGGCCGGGAATCGAACCCGGGCCGCCCGGGTTTAAAACCTATTACATGTTTCAGTGAGAAAATAAAAAAAACATACAAATAACTTATGTTATTTATTTTTAAAAATTCATACAATTACAGGTTAATTCTTGAATTAACAAACATAAGGGTAGATACAAAATTGTAATGGGTAGGTAACACTTGAAAATCAGTCTATTTTAATTTCCTTGCATTTTCTCTAAGAACAGAAATTCTTTCCAAAAGTGGAGGATGGGAATGATGCCATAATGAAAATAAATCATCATTAATTGGAAAACCTAAATTATCTTTATTCAATTGTAACAATGCCCTTTCAAGAGGTTCAGCTTTTCTTAATTGCACAGCGAAATCGTCAGCTTGGAACTCGAATTTCCTAGATAAACATGTCATTGAAAAGTTGAGGATGGTATTGTATGGCATCATTACATATTGTAAAACAACAAAAAGTCCAACTAAAACAGGTTGTACATTGAAAAATCCCAAAGCTTCATAAAGTGGACGATACTTGAATATTACTGAAAAGCCCAAGAATAACATAAATAGGTTAATCTGCATCACAATCAGATTCTTTATAATATGACTATATGACCAGTGACCTAATTCATGTGACAAAACAGCAAGAATTTCATCATTTTTGCAACCAGTACCATCATCTTTAGCTATTAAAGTATCAAATAAAACAATTCTTTTAGACTTAAATAATCCATAAAAGTAGGCATTACTATGGGAAGATCGTTTTGAACCTTCTACAACATACAATTGTGTTAAAGGAAATTTCAACTGAGATGCCAAGTTTTCTATTTCAGTTCTAAGCTCTCCTTCAGGTAAAGGAGTATACTTGTCAAAAAGGGGAGCAATAACTGATGGATATATTGTAAGAAGAATCATTGATAAAGTACAAACAACTGCCCATAACCAAATGAAAAAATATGGACCACCACTTTTAATTATTGTTATAATAACTGAAGAAATCATTAATGTAATAATCTGATTGACAATAAAAGCTTTTATTTTATCCCATACAAAAAAAGTACCCGTTTGTTTGTTAAATCCAAACTTTTCCTCCAAAACAAATGTGTGGTATATTGTAAGTGGTAAGTCTATAATTGTTGATATAAGTGATACTATAAACAGCCATATACAACTAGTTGTAACTTCTCCCTTAACTGGGTTGATGTCATGAGCATAGTCCCAAAAATAAGCCAGGACCCCATAGTATATAATGAGACTCGTAAGAATTATACCATGAGTGTCTTTAACAAATCCAAATTTAAGTTTTGCTAATGAGTATTGCCTGGCTTTCTCAAATTCATCTTTGCTCATCACTTTTTTAATTGCATCGGGAACTTCAGTGGCAGATTGTGCTTTTCTGAGCTACAAAATGATTAGTATAAAGAATTGAATAGAGTTAAAGTACTTTTCGATTATTTACCTGCCGAATTGAAAGGTATGTTTCCCACAAAAATTCTAACCACAGAAGCACTAAAATTGAATTACGCACACAAGATGCATCAAATATACCAAATGTTGAATTTTCGTACATTCTTAATGGAAAACTTGGTTCAGTTTTTGATTTATTTAAACTGGCCTCTCAACATTAATTTTTTACCTTCTGCGGCATTAGTAAATCATAGACAGATAGATAGATAGACACAAGACAGTGACATCTCTGTGACATAGACAACCAAGCATATGGTCCGTAAATATTTTTGGTTAGTAGCTGTTGGTAAGCTCGTTCCAGCTGGCGATAGAACCACAGAGTACACCATCTAACAAGAGACGAAAGCTTTGTCGGTTCCTTTGAAGTTGGACTTAAACGGAAATACGTCGAGACTGACAGATATACATACTACTTGAAACCACAAAGCATGGCCATCTACAATACTAGGCCGGAATGCTGAAATTTGGCTTTGGCAACAGTGAACAGTGGGCCGATCCAGTCAGATTTTTATACTGTGTTTTTATCATGGCGAGACCGTGAAATCAGTCGATATAATATTTATTTACGTTTATAAAGCGCGTATGTTGATAATTCGTGATATGTAATAGGTGATCTTAAGTATGTAATAGTATGTACAATCTTTTTAAATCAAGTTTATGAACTTGGTGCTCGTTTTTTCGCAGTTAACAGCCTGACAAGTTCAACATAAGACTTCTGTTAGTGTTAAGTTTTAGAGGTAAGATATTTGATAATATATATAAAATAAAAAGATTTTAGCAACAGAATAATTTGTAAACATACTCTCTGTTCTGTGGACTCATATAAAATATAAGGCATAACATGGTAATTGTATCAAATAAAGTATGGTTACATTGGTTACAAATTTTCTAAAAGTCATTGAAAATGTTTAGAGATGACTTGAACCAAGACTAATTTTTATATTATTATCCAATTTGTGATTCTTGTTGAGCCATCCCACATTGGACTCACCTAAATGAAGTATATTTATAAATTAGGCCACTAAGGTTAATTACTTATGTACTATTAAATATTTTATTTTGTTGTAGATGCCTGTGAAATGTTTGGTACCAAGTTGTACTTCCAGTTATGCTCCCAACAGTGAAGGATATATTACAGTATTCAAGTTTCCACAAAGTAATGAGGTGAAGAACAAATGGTTGAGAAGTATCCCACGTGCAAACTGGGAATCAAACATCAAATTTCATTCACTGAAGTGTACAATGATAAGGATGGTGATAGATATTTACAAGGAAAAGACCTGTATTAAAGGAAAATCTAATACCACAAATATTTCCCAGTCTCCCAAAATATCTTTCAGTGAAGAAGAATCCAGCAGCAAGAAGTAATCCTGGAATACGAAGAAGGGTACTAGATAGACAACAGGAACAACAAGAGGAATTGTTGAACAGTGATGTGATAGTGAATGTTTTAAATTTGTGTGAACAGTTTAAATCTAAATTGAGTGTTCATTTAGAGAAGTGGCAGTGTCATCAACAAACAAACTGTATATATTTATATCTGATCGGATTTGACAATGATGAACCAGATGTAAGGTGTAGTATAAAAATATTTGAATCAATGATAATCGAGGACATCAAGGTAAGAATAGAGCAAAATTTATTGCATAAAAATGCACAATATGGACAAATTCAATTCAATATTAATAATCTTGTGCTGTTAAATATTCGTAAATAAGATGAACAAGTAACCACACATGAATTTGTAGATATTCTTTATGATATTAGTTTACTAATAACATCTCGACAAGTATCAAATTTAGTAGTTCAGTTTAGAGCTGGTTATGTAAGTCTCAAAGTTTCTAGAAAATTAGAATGTCTAAATTGTATAAATGTTGTGGTTAGTGATCAAACACAAGACCATGAGGAAGGTCAAAGTTAGAGGCAGATTAACTATTCTATCTGAACCAGTTTTCTATTAGAAATGACATTATCTATTTTAGCAAATATTTTTATAAATAACCATAAAAACAATTTAAGATAAATTACAAGCTAATAAGAAACATATAAATAATAATCATGAAACAAAATGTAAAAAAAGAAAAATTCTTAATTACAATAGTTCTGTACATTCTATCTAGTTTAATGATTTTAAACACCCACTATTTGTATTACTTCTCAAGAATTCTGTTGTACCCATATTATTGTATGTAATTCAGTTTGTATTAATAAAGGTCTATTAAGAAATAAAAGGCGAAGAAATAATTATTTTAAGGTGGTGTCTGGTCAGCTGTAGGGGAAGGTAGAGGCTGATTTTCTTTATATTTTATATTCTTATCAATAAATTACCTTTTGCATTTTCATTTTATTTAGTCTACCTATAAATATTTCGATTTTTATTCGTTAAAAATGTTCTATAGCTTGGTTTATTTGATATTTCTCACCATTGTAGTAGGCCTACAAGTCGTTCTCATCGGCCCACTATTTGACAGGTGCGCCACGTTGCCACATCTAGGATTCCGGCCTTGTATTCTAGGTGGCCATGCACAAAGTACACCATCTAACTAAGGCAGTGACAACCAAACCACAGAAAACTGAGTAACTGACGGGAACGAACGAACGGAAGTGTCGACTTGACATTGACATATATACTAATTAATTCACGCATGTGCACACAAAATTGCGATCACGAAAACGGCTTTCATTCGCCTCTTGTTAGATGGTGTACTCTGTGATAGAACCGTGCGCAAATGCAGTGTTTCTTTTGAATTCCAACCCAAGATCAAGATGGTTCCAACCAGTTCCATCCCAACGTCTCTGTTCCAACTGATTGTAGTATCCATGAAGGATATATAAGTATCCATGGTAGTATCCTATCCTTAGAGAAATTAATAAATAAATGTAAAGTGTACCATAGATAACCTGAAGTGTGCAACAAAATACGGTTTTGACCATAGACAAAATAATATTATATTATATTTCTCTATGGTTTTGACCATTTGACATATTTGGACAGCACATATCTCTTATCTATGACAGTATCTATCATAATACACCATCCCACCTGGTGTATTCTGTGATATTTCTCTATGGTATGGTATCTATGTTATCTATGAATCTTAACTGTCTAACTTCTAACTAAAGTCACAAATACGTCACAAAGTGCTGAAGTATTTCGTGAATATAAACAAATAGTAATGGCTAGTATTACAATTGAAAAAACTAAATATGAATGTGCACAGGTGCCTAAACGATGGCAAAGAGACGATGTTATACGTAAAACAGGTTTAACAGTAGGAAAAGTTGATTTATATTGTGGAAGAGGTGTCCGCAATGACGGTTCCCTTGTTCCTCCTATAAGGCAAACTGCCAGTATTTTTAAACAACCAGTAACAGTCTACAAGTTTCAAGAAAGTAAAGTAAAGAACGATTATAAAAATGGTAATCAAGAAAAGCCCAAACAATTGATATGGGAGAAAAGACTAGAAGGCTTAAGAGCTTGTGACATAGATGGTTTTGAATTTGAAGCTATGGAATTACCTAAAGGTTTGGAATCAGTTTGATTCAAAATAAATGCATTAAAATGATTGAAAAAAATCAAGCTACCAGTTGAATCAATAAGTTAATTAAATTCAGTGGTATTTTTTCAATTAATTTGGATTTTTAAAGTTATATGTAGCTATTGAATATTTTTTAATGTTATAATAAAGAAACTATGGGTAAGTGCTTACCAAATCTATTTAAACTGAGAATAGTGTGTTAATTTTTCTGATGGAGTGTAATTAAATGCCAACTTGGTAGCACAAAGTGTAGATTTTCAATTAGTAAGACATTCAGTTTTCACAAACAAATGTATAACATATTTGGTTTTTGATTATTTGATATTTGTTTCAGGACTAAAGCCAGTGGGACCGAATGTAACAGAAGATACAATCATACAAAGTGTTGCCACAGCACTGCATGTATCTTCTCAGCCAGTTACCGGTCAGACTAGTACAAAAGTACTCCTTGAAAAAAATCCAGGAGTATTTCTCGATCCTAAGCAACCATTGGTTCATGCAGTGAATATTTCAGATGATGATATCAAGAGGCAAGAAGAAAGAGTAGCACTTGCAAGGAAAAAACTGCAAGAAGCATTGAAAGCTTAGTTCATAGTTAATAATTATTTATTTATTAGATCATTTTATACTGTAAAAACGAATCTATAATTTCAATAATAATGATATCATTATTCACTGGTCTTACTGATTTATACCTAAATAGAAAGCTTGATCTTGCTTATTATGATTTTATCTGTAAAATTTAAAAAAGAGCCTATGAAACGTCTAGTGAAAGTGAGATGAATATATGAGTTTCATTGTTAATCAAATGTTGACAAAAATTACATTCCTAGACTCAAAAATGAACTATCATTTAAGAAACAAAGAATTGATTGGTTGGGGATTGGAATTGTCAACAATCCAGATGACTATTTTAATATGTTCAAGATAACAATTCTTGATAAGAGTGAAACTATATAATGAAACAAAAACCAACCGTTTGTGATTGCTCTATATGTTTTATGAAAGAAAAGTTTCTGCAGCTCACAATACTGTGTATTTTATAAAGCTCAATGAACTTTATACTTTCATTTTAAGGAGCTACTAATCTCTGAGGCTTTCTTTAGGAACTAAGTAGAAGTAAAAGGGGACACTTCAGTATTCTTATATGCATACATACGTCGACCACTTAACGGATATCGACAACTTAATTCACTCCAAAGATAAGATAATATGAATATGTTCTTATATTAGTTACTGTAGCAACAATTTTTACTTTCTCAGTATCTACCAGCACCAGCTTCTCTCCAAAATGGCTTACTTTACCTTAATTTTTATAATTAGTCTATTTTTCAGTGCTCTGGGTAGTCCGAGGGTAAGAAATTAATTTTTTGGCAATTTAAATTAGTATTAGATATAAATATGAATAATAAACCAAAATGAATTTTATTTAATTATTACATTTAAGTAAATGTTTTTATAGGAAAACCCGAGAGGTTTGGCTTCTTCCAACCAAAAGTAAGTAAATTTAATTATTTCAGTTGAGTTAACAAGCGTTTTTAAGCAATATTGATGTACCCTTTAAAATCATTCTGTAAGAATTCCTCTATTGATAAACTATATGCTATAGGCAACCAAACATACACTAAAACTTGTTCATATACAGATTCGGCAAATAATTTTGCTGCGTATTGCAATTCTGTGAGTGGAAGATAGGAAGAATATTAGAGAGATAACGTTTAAGAAGTGGGCCTTTCTTGGAGTGGGAGTATGCCGTTCTCTCTTGGACATATACAATTTAATTTATAGTGCTTACTGTTGCTCCTATATGAGATTCTACATATTATATGGAAGATGAATATTTGCCGAATCTGTATACAACATTTGTATGATAAAAGTTATTAGCCTTTATCAATACTCTTGCTGGTTAACTAACAGTATTCACGTTTTATAGGAAAATCGTCCAAGAAACTATATCTGATGAAGATATCCAGATTTCATATACTACTGACTACAATAATATTTTAAATATAAGTGCTATAACACAAGGCAACAATCCAGATGACTATTTAATTATTTATCATAATATAGTTCAAGAAATAACCATTCTTGATAAATATACTGAAACTCTGGAACTATATAATGAAACAAAAGCTGACATATTCGACAGAAGTGAATACGAAAATATTTATAACACAAGTAAACATGGAATATCCATAAATGATGGAGCAATTATAGCTGATATAGATCTAAAAGTTTCTGAATCCTTACAAAGAAATGTAGATTTTACCGATTTTCAAATGGCTTCTATAATTCAATTTGATGCAGTTATAACAGGGACAACTACCCTCACTTGGGCTACAAGTTCTATTAACAATATCAAAGATTCAAATGAAACAGTTGCTAAACTTCCAAACTATTCTTCCCTTACAGATGCCTTGCCTCTGGTGACGGCTAGTGGACTTGATAATTCTAAATGTGTTAATGAAGAATGTGAGTCAACTACTTTTGATAGGACTGATATGAATGGATATTATGCGTTTGAGAATGTTTTTGTTATGACCACTAGGAGAGTGTATT
>CAJUYH010001189.1:0-16619 GCA_910591685.1 Galerucella tenella | reverse complement strand
AGATTGGTCTGAACCTCAAAATGTAGAGATACGAGTCAAGACTAGAGTCTGCCAGACGAGACGGCCGAAGGAAAATAGATTAAGGAGCTTCAAAAAGATAAGTCTGAACCTCAAAATGTAGAGATAGGAGACGAGACTAGAGAGACTGCAAGACGAGAATGGACGAAGGAAAATAGATGAGGGAGGTTCAAAAAGATCAGTCTGAACCTCAAATTGTAGAGATACGAGACTAGAGACTGCAAGACGAGAATGGAGGAAGGATATTCATAGGTATTGTTCTGTACCTCACTATACGAGACTGCAGAACGAGACTAGCTACAAAACTTATCATTCCTTTCTGTTCTGATAGTAATCTCCGCTTTGGAATCTCAAATTGAGTAGTATGACACTGGTAGATGAGTCCAAACTTGTTTATTAACTACTTTTATATAAATTGTTTTCTACCCAATATAAACATTTGTTTAAATACTAATGTTCCATTATTGCAATATGACAAACCGGTCCATATCATACTATGTATCTAAAATTCATTATTTCCTAAGATCACAAGGACACAATATTACTTATTCTAAATATGATGTATAATTTTTACGTATAGATGCTAAGAATTTAGACTACGAGTTAAGGTTTTCAGTCACAATGATATTGTCTTGAGTACGATATAAGTTGATATTCAGTTTGGCACAGGAAAAAATATAGACATTGAAATATACATAATGATTGTCTAACGTGTATACAAAATGGCAACGCATTTAACAATCGTATTTTTAATACAGATGCAAATGTAGCAAAGTTGAGGTGTGAAATAAGCAAACGGCTTGCTTTTCCACCACCACGAGCGTATTGTGACATTTTTCTCGCGTCGTGCGTGACATTTGACACGGCTATGATAGCACAGGAAAACATTAGAAAAGACAATTTTTATCATTGCATTGTATTACCGATATTTTAGCCAGGGAAGCGGCTGGACTTTAGGACCCAGTGACAGCTACGGCCTGACGACTTCGACAATTGCGGAACTAATAGCCAAACGTTACACCCATGCTCAATCCCTTAAGAGATGGGATGGAATCAAAGGATGGAGTCTTGCCAGGATTACCCTGGGAAGCTGGCGCCGAAGAAATATTTGGCGATGACCAGGAAAAACCTACGTTCAACATTAGAATTTCTAACTGGCCACTGTCAACTAAGGAAGGACCTCCACGCGAGGTGCGTGACATTTGACACGGCTTGATTTTTATAATAGCACAGGAAACCTTAGAATTAGTATATTAAAGTATACGTGGGTATTAAAGTCTTTAAAACACGCTCGATTTTTCGAGCACGACGGCGAAGCCGGAGTGCTCGAAATAGAGCAAGTGTTTTAGAGCCCAGTTATCAACGAAGACTTTACGCTATTTTTTTTATTGGTGCACTTTGAAATTATAAATACTGGTATCTAATACTACTACATCAGCAAGAAATGGAAGTGAGAACTAGTAATGTAAAATGGTCGAATTGCGTTGTCATGGAAATGAGGAAAACATAAATTAATTTGCATTTTGATGGAAGTTCAACCTCGTTGAGTTCTGAGAATGTTAACAGTATTAATTTAAATACAATTTCCTTCGATTTGAAAAAGGAGATGTCTCCACCTTCCTGGGAAGAACAGGATGGACAATGACCTAGGAGGACAACTGCTTGGGAGGATGTACAATGGGTCACAGGTGGCCTAAGTGCTGTGAGCCTACACTCACCCTCCCTACTCTACAGATACATATACATATGTACAGGGCTTCTCATTATATTTTGACCCACACTTATTTCCATTAATTATGGGAAAACAAAATAAAATGTAAGGTATCAGGAAATGCAAGGTTATTCAAAACTATAAAAGAGTACAGAGTATATTTTATTGGGCACTCCCTCTATACAAAATTCAGTCTGTGGTTACATTTTTGGTCGGTACAGGTAAAATAATATAACTTTTATTTGAAACTTTTTTTGTATTCCCTTAATCAATGAAAATAAGTGGGGGTCAAATATAATGAGAAACCCTATACATACCAGGCATACTTTGTATAGGTAGGGTATAGAGTTGAGCGGTTGAATACACAAATGAAAAGAAAAAGTAGAGTGGAAATCATGTGGGAACACTAGAGTTTATCACCAAAATAACATATTCGATACACAATATTTAAATCCACTTATATATAAAATTGATACGTGTGGAAACTTGTGGGTTGCCTACTTCCCAGAAAAATCTATAATTGTAAGATAATATGAAAGTTAGGTCCGGTTCTATCACCTCTGGTCAAAAGTGATAGTTTGTCAACCACTGGTCAGGTTTTGACCTGGAGGATAGGAAAAAATGTGTTCTATCATCATGTGTCAGCTACTTTTCACTAGTGGTTACTTAACATCGATAGTTTTCGTGAATGTACTATCCAGATATTGTACAAAATTTGACTTCTACGTCTAAAAATTGCATATAAAAGTTTGGATATATGTCAAAGCACCTTTGTTAGATTGCTTTCGTTTCTATAGGTAATGGAAGAACAAAAAATAAATGACAAGGAAAGTAGAGGAGAAACTTGTTGCTCTATTGGTATTAACCAAAAAATATTATAAAAAAATGCAGATTTAAAGCACAGATGCCGTAACCTGGAAGGCAAAGCAGCAATGTTGGCAAAATCATCCTCATCTGAGCCATCAAGTCCGGGATCAATCATTATTTTTATTATGATACTTGATAGCACTTATATTAAGCGCTAAGGTCTGTAATTACAAATAATAAATTAGAAATAAATGGAGATGAGCTGTGACAAAAATATATTCATTTATCTACAACTGTACAACAGCAAACCTCTTGTCAAATGTTGTTAACCATAACTAGAACTCTTAACCAGAGGGGATAGAGCCGGCCCTTAGTCAATCAAAGTTTGTAAGCCTATGCGAACCTTTGCTAAGTTTACACCTGTATATATTATACCTATTTGTATGTACAATTTTTTTTATTTACATGATAACATTTAATTATTTCGCATACACATTGACTTTTTCAAATATAATGAAAGGTATTACATTCATATATACATATAAAAATAAAATTTGTCTATATAATTATTATAAAATAAAAACAACTAGAATAAAAATTAAATCACATTTGGTTTTCTATAAGTAAATTAAGTAGAAAGATTTTCATCGAGGAGCAATGTTGTTTGATCTTATTACACTTTTGACAGTATTACTTTTCATCCCACCTTAATTATAAAGGGCGGTAGTTATACTACCAGGAGATATCTATTACTATTTACAGTGACTTTTTTGGAGATTTTTTTTCAATTGAATTTTAAAAATAAATTACGGGTACATTTGTAATAATCTAAAGTTGGTGATATTGTTTTTATTAAAATTTATATACATTTTTGATTTACTATTTTCCACGAATAGGTAGGTTATTTTGAATTGGCGTATTATTATTTCTTCTCAATAGGTCATACAGTATTATTCCAAAGTTGACCGTAAACTTCCGCAAGCGGCAGCAGTGGGTTTCATTATGTTTCTATGAAATGCATTTGGAACGGGACGCCACTGCTGCTTTCTAGCTACCCGGTGTTGTGGCGTGCGACACTACAACTTGCAGGAGTGTTGTGTTTGTATGTGTATTACTGTAAAGAGTCGACGAGCTTCGACGTCGCAAGCCGACTCCACGTCACAAATGATGGATTCCCAGTTTGATGAAGAGCTGATAGATTGTGTTCGTAATTTTTCGGTTCTTTGGGAAAGTCGAAGAACATCTAACAAATGTAAGATTGCTGAATATTATGCTTGGAGAATTTCAAGACGTTCAACTCCAGCTAGATTGCCCAGCAACTTTAATGCGTGCAGCTTTTTTCATTCTAATGCTGATTGCAGTGAAAGAGCGAAACGTTATCACACGCGAAGCAACGTCGGATAGTTGAGAAACGTACTTTTAGGGTCCACTACCAATCACGGACTGGTCTATTCTCAAACAGTGAAATTTTTTGTCGAATGCGAGATTATTTTGTCCATCAAGAAGTAGGTATACAATCTCGAATGTGACAAAAAAATCACTGTTCGAGAATAGCATACCTTTTGATAAATAAATATTTTTCTAACAATTAAAAATGAAGCTCGCCATTTCCTTTGTTAATTTTTAAACAGTGGGTATATATAATGGAATTAAATAAATGTATAGTCTGTACAGAAAGTACGAGGAGTAATAAATCATTCATTTAAGTAGATTTCATAGACGTACCAAAATATATTTTAAGAGGGTATACCGTAAGGTACATTTTGTATTGAACGAATGAGTTGCAGCTATGCTAAAGAATATACGATTTAGGTCAGAGGTAACGGGATGTACTAATTTTAATAAAAAAAGTGATAGAGGTACATAAATTTTAGTAAGTTTGATAAAGAAAGGCAACACAGTTTATTCATAATAGAAAACAAACCAATCTGTAACAATAATTATTTTATATATTTTTGAATATGTGTGTGTATAAATGCTGGATATACAGTTTCCAAATCTTGGCAAGATCAAAACATTAAAAGCGGAAGGCAGGCATTCGTGGAAGGTTTGTCGTTAGGTTTGCAGCCACCATCTGGAAAAGGGAAAAGACTTATCATTGTCCATGTTGGAAGTTTTGAAGGTTTTGTTGATGGTGGATTATTAACTTTTATTTCAAAACGCACGGGGGACTATCACGAAGATATGAATGGGGATGTCTTCGAGGAATGGTTTGTTCAAATGTTGGATCTGATTCCAAAAGGGGCTGTTATTGTTATGGACAACGCAAGTTACCATTCACGGTTACGAGAAGCATTGCCCACAAGTCGTTGGCGTAAAGCAGAGCTTTTGGAGTGTCTTATTTCGAAAAATATTAAGTTTCCAAAAGATCCACTAAGGAAAGAACTTTACAGAATTGCAAAAATGAACAAGAATAAATACAAAACCTACATTGTAGAAGAAATGGCTTCTTCTCGTGGTATATCAGTTCTTCGACTTCCCCCTTATCATTGTGAACTTAATCCCATAGAATTAATATGGGCTCAGGTAAAGGGGGAAGTTGGAAAAAAATACTACTTTAAAAATAAACGATGTTGTGAAATTGTTTGAGAGTGCTGTAAGTCATGTTAGTAAGGAAAATTGGACAAACTGTATCGAGCATGTTATTAAAGTAGAGGAAAATATGTTGAAAATTGACAATATTTGTGATGATTTAATCGACCCTATTATTATTAATGTCAACAACGATTCTTCCTCTTCCGCGTCGGATATAGAATAAAATGTAAGTAATAAATGTATTCCAATAATTATTTCTTTTCATTTTTTATTATATTATAATTTAAAACGTATTTTTTTCCCAAAATACACACCACTGCATTGCGTTATTGCTTATCTGCTAATCCTTTAACAATGAAGAAACCCTAAACTTTGCTACAACTGAAACCAATAACGGGGTCGATCTACCTGGTTTTTAGATTTACGGAAGAAATGTAATTTAAAGTAAGAGATTTATCAAAAATTTCATGGTGCTCCCTGTAAAGGTTTTGCATACTTAATTAGGGTTTATTACTCCTCGTACTTTCTGTACAGACTATAACTTCGTGAAAATACTCATACAAAAAACTTGTAGGTAATATACTATTATGTTATCGGAAGCCACGTTTTTGATTCCTGATTTTTCTCATGAACGGAATTGAATCTATCTATAGAACTACGTTAATATGATAAATTATCTCTTAATATTGCTTGTTTGACCATCTTGAATTTTTCACATTTTCCCCACCATGAGTATTTAACACAATTCTTCTTCGGTTTCAAGACAAAGCATTTAGTCTGGACAATGTTGAAAAACAGCTTTCCCACCAAATTTGCGTCACTGGAACCAACCCTCTTCAAACAAGCTCTGAAACTAAAATACAGAATTAGCACAGATTATAAAGAGAACAGATACGAAAGCTTGACAAAGAACAGTAAAAAGAGAGAGAGATGGGTGGACATACCCATTTAAATGCCCATCGTCTTATGTCGACTCCGTTCGGGCTGCTTCGCAAAATTTGTCAACAGGGTTGTCAATTTGCATAATATTTCCTTCAACTTACGATCATAGATCAAATATTTTATAAGCATTTTTTTAAGTGTGATAGTTATACAGATACAAATATTCGATAATTATTTGTTTTAAATCAATTTTATTAACATTAAAAGAATTATACAATTAAATAGATTATAATGTATAAAAATCATACCATAAATATATACTTTTCTCACAAATCACATATTTCGCAACCATGCACAATAACGGTGACATCTAACCTAACCTAACATAATCAAAACGTCAAAACATGCTCAAAATCACTTGTAATCTGTTCTCCAAATTCATAACGCCATTTTTGTTTGCTTCATCGGCTGTGTTATTTGACTAATCGATTGTGCGTTGTGGTAATGTTAACTATAAAAATATGGTGGTATAGATTATTATTCTTATAAAATGGATAAACATTACGGCGGAGTGAATTGTTCATACAGAGACTGTCCAAATAAATTTTATTCGGAAAGAAAAATGAAGTTCTTTCGATTTCCAAGGGATGAGAGTATATAATTCAATATCCCGGCCTATGATATAAGAAATTTTAAAATTTTTGATATTAACTTTGGTGCTACAAATTATTATCAAAATTCTCCCTCGCATAGGTGTATATTGTATTCCCTTTGATAATAAATAAATTAAGAATTATTTGTACTTTAAAATTTGGTTGATTTTTGTGATTATTTGTGTTATCTAAAAATGTATTTATTAATTAATCTCCCAAGAGTAATGACTATTTATAACAAACATTAGAATGCACATATAGGTATTCGATTATGATTATTGTTTTAATTCATGGCGCAGTTTTAAAGATTTAGTGGAAACTTCCAAAAAAACTAGAAATTGTTATTGTCCCCGAGTCAACACTGCAATTTGGTAAGAAATTCATAAGAAATTCAGAAGATATTTTAAACTGGCAACATCGCGGCCATACCGAGTTAAAGGTCCAAGGTCATTGACGAAGGAGCTGAAAATCGTTTGATGTTTTACCAGGGCCCGTAGTCTTAAGGGACTAGTGAGAATCGCACCAATGAGATAGGTGTATTGCATGGTTGCCTAAAACATGAGAGTTTCAAATTTGTCGTATTTTTAAAGGAAACAATGAGATCTGCAATATCATCGGACGAAATCCAATACGCATGTTTCTAAGCTTCTCACCACTTCTCACCGCTTTTGGCGAGATTCTCTATCGGTCCGAACCTTAGTGTTATGTTATCTATGCCTTAGACAAGGAAAGAGAGTGGACGCGTAACCAGAGTCGTAAAACTGTTACCGCCTGCCACATCGCGGATGGGGTCAGCGGCGTAACAAAATGTTTGTAATACATTTTTTCCAATGTAATAATACCAATTTGTTTTGAGAATGTATGAATGCTTGTTAAATGCACATCATGGGTTGGTATCAAAGGAGGGAAATCAATAAATTAATCTATCATAGAAATGAACACCTAGATTTAATCTTGAGAAATTTAAAAATTGGTTACTCACGCCACTGCTATAATGGTCGTTTTGAACATAGAATATACGTTATATATGCAGATATTTAATGAACATTATCAAAACTCGTCATCCAAATACTAGTACTAGTTGAATTAAAGACTGAATAATTACATACTTAAAAATAATTTGTCAGAGATAACTCTTTCGTCATTTAAAAGAAACAAAACTACATAGTCCATTGTACATATAATTATTTGTTCACCTGTTGTATGAAATTCCGATCTCCTTTTTCTCGCTTCGACTTCGGCATCCGTAAGCACAACAATTCACCATTTTTCAGTTCAAAAATAAATCACAATCTCAATAATTTTCACTTAAAAATTCACGAAAGAAACACACGCCGTTTTCGCTTTGTCTGCCACATATAAAATGGCGTCCAGCAAAAGTGTGTGACAGATCGCAAGTGTCAAATAAGGCGAAGTGCGGTATCCATATGCTTTCCTAATCTAAGGTCCGAACCATGAGAGATTGAATCTCTCTCGTTTCAGGCAACCCGTAATGCATCAATCTCATTGGTGAGATCCTCACTAGTCCCATAAGAATACGGGCCCTGGATTCGTATCTGTTCTCTTTATAATCTGTGGAATTAGTGGAAGTTTCAATCAGTGCTATGTTATCTATGGTTTCAATAGTCAAAAATGTTACGATATTGTATAAGTCAGTTTCTCACGACGTGAACTGTATAGTTCATATAATACCCTTTTTGGTGTGCGTCATCGTTTGTGACGTATATCCGGGTTTTGGATATTCGTTTATTTTATTTGCTATTTTGACATATAGCTAACCTTAAATTTGATAAATAGAATCATTAGTATCGTATTCAGCCAAATTGGAAAAGGCTATGAAATTGATAATGACCAGTTTCTTTTTCTAGCCTAAAATACTTGAGAACTTTAAGATTGCTGATGTTTTTTCGTGTATCTAGGCATATTTTTGTATTATTTAAATAACTAATCTAACAATAAGATAAATATTCACTTTTCATAAATAATAATTGAGCGTAAGCAACAAAGTACACAGACCTAACGAGAACCTGAAAAGACGTAAGACACATTATCGCTACGAAAGGTACGTCTGCATCCTATTTTGAATGTTGTAATTTGTCCCGATTGATATAGGTTGCGCTTGCGCGTATTCTAAACATCAAGTAATCAAATTTTTCCAGTCAAATATTAGGGTTAACGTTTGTAATACATTCAAACGGTCCATTATTGTGATATTTTGATTAGTATTAATCACAGACCTGCCTTTTTTTCCATTTCTTCCAACGTAATGTGTTAGAAGAACATTAACAATCGATGACGCACACCAAAAAGGTTATTACATGAACTCTAATAATGATCTGGTGCCGTATTTTCTAGATCAGTCGAATATTTCCATATGCGATTTAATTCGAATAAAAAAAATCGCAAAATCGCATACGATTCGAAGATGAAGATCGTATTTTAGGAACCATATTCGAAAATGTATTTGTATGGTATGAATATTTGCATTGGCAAAATAGCTTGGCAATGAACATTCCGTTTCTTTTTATATTTAAATATTTGAAAAGATTCAAAAAGTTGAAAATAATATTATAGTCCAGTAACTGAAGACCTGAAAATAGGCAAACCTATCAATATATTTGTCCAATAATTTTTTTGGCTTGATTTGTAGGTCTTGACAGGTACTTCAAAGGGAGAGAAAGTTCTCCAAGATTGTCCCTTAGCTAAGGGCCCAAAATAGCCCCTAAAGTCCCAAAAAAAGTGTTTTCCGCCAATATCTCCCGAAATACGCAAATTAGACAATTTTTGTTTAGATAAAAAATGAAGGTCGTTAAATTATCTACAAAAATGTTCTCCATCATTTTTTTCGCAACACGAATATTTTTTGCGAAAATGGCCTTCGAAAAAACCAAAATTTTTACACCGGATATTTTTGGTGGTTTCTTACTAAATTTCTGCTCGAGGGCCTCGGAAATACATAGATTTTCACCTGTTAGACTTTGGAGACCAATTGTAGATGGCGCCAGCGGAATACCTGCACTCGATAAATTGTGGTGTATACACATGAAAATCCGGGCACCAATCGTTTTTTCGACAATTATTGGCGTATTTCACACGATTTTTGTGTGTCACAGCAACACTTCGTGTCTCTTCATTCTATTAGTCAATGTTCAGTGTAATTTCACAAGGATATGAGTCGCAAATTTACTAGAAAATTGCGAAATCTTATTGCTTCATGTGGCAGTCTTGAGTGACGGCGTTTTGGCTACTAGTAAGTCAATACCTATAGAAGCTGATAATAATAATTTTTTGATAAATATTTTTTGCATTCTTTTCATTTTTTGCAAATTTTTCGCCAACTTCAGAAGGAACAGTATAGGTGCAGGATTTCAGAAAAAAAAAAGGAATTTTTAAACAAATAGCATTTATTCTTATAATAATTAGCATTTTGGAATGAAGTCCTCTTCCATGGCTGTCCAAGATTACAATAAAAAATAAATAAATAAATAATAATAATAATAAATTCAAATAGATAATTGAAAATCCAGCAAACCTTCTTCTTTATGTTCCCTCTTGATGCAACACTAGCAAGTCAAAATTGTCACTTATTCACTTTAAAAAATTCTTCTTTTTAATTGATCAATTGATAATCGTAAAATATTTACATAATAATTTATAAAATATTTATATAATATTTATAAAATTCGTGCAAACGGTTACGACTGCTCCAAAAAACAACAAAGATTTAATGTCAACAAGAGCAGACCACTGGAGTGGGTACACGTGGTAAGGTTAGGTACGATTCTCTCTGGTGGAGGGAGCATAAAAGCAGTGACTATAACAAGAATTATAGTCACTGATAAAAGACTTAAAAGAGGCGTACAAGAGAATAATAAACATAAAAGAACGGCGCTCAAATATGGGGAGCAAGTTATATGGATGGAAAGGTCTGAATATAAGCTTTAATTCAGTGTGGGTATTAATTCTCAAAAAATTAACAGCGGAGAACAAAAATAATTTAAAAAAAGGCCGTTTTTCACCCGTGTTACCAATTTTCCCGGTCCCTGGAAAATGAGTGCATTGTATTCCGAATAAAAATATTGGTTCAGAGAGTAGACATAGTAAGCTTTCAAATGGTGTGCATTTAATAACAAAATAATTGAACATTAGTTCTTTATTTTCGCTTGTTTACAAGATTTGTGAGAACTCCGAAAACGACTGAAAAATGCAAATAAATGAATAAACTTTTTATTGAAACGCCACAAAGATACTGAAAAAAAATTTCTAGGAACATTCAGGACAATAAAATGTCGTTGATTTGATGGAAGAGGCCAAAATATTGGGGAAAATAACATTGGCCACTTTTTGCAATGTCCTCGACGGGCGAGAACGGGGTTTAAGGTACACATATTGATACCTACGGATATTCCCATTACAATGAACTTCAAATCATCGAAAAATATTAATTTTTGACCGAGTTCTGGAAGAATTTGTCCGCCGGTTTTCAAGTTAATTTTATAGACGGTAGCATTTCTAGAGGTAGTGCAGCCGGGTAAGCAGGGGACGTTTGGATGCGATTATCTCGAAAACTATTGAATTCTAAAAAAAATGATGAGGACCATTTTTGTAGATAATTTATCGACCTTCACTTTTTACCTTAACAAAAATTGTTCAAATTGCATATTTCGGGAGGTAATGGCGGGAAACCGTTTTTTGGGGGGCGTTAGGGGCCATTTTGGGCCCTTAGCCAAGGGGCAATCTTGGAGAACTTTTTCTCCCTTTGAAGTACCTGTCAAGACCTACAAATCAAGCCAAAAAAAATTATTGGACAAATATAATGATAGGTTTCCCCCTCAGTTATTGGACTAATTATTATTATTATTAATACTTGCTCTTACAATTATTTTCCTTCGTACTATAAAAACTCTAGCGGCACAAGAAGCCCATTCAGTTAAAATTTTTTTCATACAACTTCAAAGTTATTGACCACCAGTTTAATTAACGAGTAGTCGTCTTGTGCGATGTCAAATAAATTGGTATAGTATCGCCCAGTGAGCCTTGTTACACCATTTCTGGTCGACTTAGCACGATCACTGTCAATTAGTACCAACTTTATTTCTTATAACAATTGCTTTTGTGTGTTTTTTTTTCTTCGATTGGCTCAATCCCGCGTCCCGTGTTGGTTTCAGAAAACGATTAGCGTCGATTTCTGAGAAAAGTTCCGAACGGTCATTAGTGAACGGCTTGAAAGATTTTTTTTTATTTCGTATAAAATTCGGTGGCACGCGATAATGGGATAGCATAGATGCAGTTATTTTTTTTTTGGTTGCGTTTACTTTTAAAGCGACCACGGGACTTTCGACGTTTTTCTTGAAATATTTATTGAAGTGGGGATATTTTCAAAATAATCTAAAGTAATGTAAAGGTCATTTTAGATAAGACAATTTCTCGTGCAATATTTAGTCCAAGTTTTGAAACAATTTTGGAATAGATTTCTTGTGTGAAATATTGACCAACTGTTTTGAGCTATTTTACACTATTCAAAGTCCAGTCAAGTCAAAATAAGTGGTTAATGGAACGGTCTAATGATGCCTAACTTTGCCACTACAGATTCTACTACTAAGCTTCGTAAGTATTTGTTATGGTAATCTTTGTGGTTTACATTGTACAAACAAACATGTTTTGAGATTCCCTCAATTAACATTTCAATCTCTGGTTTATTCCAAGACATATTTTTCAACCACTTTAATACATAACCACAAATTATCAAGATTAATGACATTTTCTTAGAATATTTTCATCGTGAAACAGAAACACGAACAATAAATCAGATTGTTAAGAAAATAGAACCTGGGGTGCGTTCGAAAACTTGGTGTGTCGTATAAAAATCACACAGTGGCCGTTTGAAAAGTCGGAGTCATGTCGGAGTGTATACAAAAATGGTACGGTGCTGTAGCATTCGAAAAGATGGTTGTCACATACTGGTGCGCGCACCAAAAACTCCAGTCCCGACTAGGGTCAAATTTAAGCTGACAAAAAAGTCACATATGACAGCTTACATTGGAAAAAGGTAGACATATTCTAGTAGAAAATGAGCAGGATATGGCAATTAGTTAATTTTGGACAAACTTGATAAGCAACTCGCTCCTATGTTCCTTTTTATAAGTGAATATTCTAGTTTCCCTTAAACTTATCCACTTATTCAGGCAAATATTTGAATGTATGAATTTTCAATTCGATTTATCAAGTTGTCAACAACCGAACAAACATAAGCTTGAAACAAAACACTCCATCACCGTTCGAAAACCTAGAGCGAGTTTAGCACACCGAAGTGAATTTTTACCCCCACTCCTTAAGACAATTTTCATACCAACAACCATCATCTTCTCGAACGCAGTCCTGTTCTATTTTTTTTACTATTTGATAGGGTAGACAATTTTTAATGCCATTTTTAACTTTAACAATTTGAATTGTTCCCAAACTTGAACTAAATATTGCAGAAGGAATTGTCTAATCTAAAATGACCTTAACAAGACATTCATAAGCAGTAGACTATTTTTATTGTATCTAATTTTCTAGTGTATTTTAGAATAAATGTTGACTTTTAAGAAAAATTTGGCAATTACCAATAAAATTATTGACGCAGTAGCAAAACGAGTGCCTCATGAAACGAGATATTTTTGACACTAGGTGCTTACCATACTTTTTCTACACCCTCGGGAAAAAAACAGTTATATTATATTATTTTAATTATATTCACAAAATCACAAACAACAGTTTTTGTTGAACTATTATCCCTGAATTCTCAAAATATTTGAATTTGTCCATTATTGACCTAGGTTTAATGGGAAAAATTATTAACCACTAATAGAGAAATTCAACTTCTCAGTTGGCTAGACGAGGCAATAATTGTCAACTCCACAGCTAGCAGTGATATAGTATATTACACACCGAGGTGGAAAGAGTTTCATTACTGTCGAGAGATTAGTTAGCTATTATCTCGAGACAAGAATGAAACTTCCTACCGAGGTTTGTATACTATTTCATTTACAAACATCATATCCCGATCAAAATTAATAAATCTTTGTTTCGTTCTGAACGTACCTAAAATTTGACATTTGACATTTGACAACTGTCACCTATATAAATAAATGTCAGATAAAGTCTGATAGATATTAAGTTCGCGAATAATAAATTAAGAAAAATGTCATCCGATGAAGAATTGATGGATTGTACCTCTCCAGAAATAGGTATTATAATATTTATCAATGTGTTATAGTTTAAATATGAAAAATATTCATTTAAAATAGATAATATTAGGTAACAATCACATTATTTTAAAGGACGGGTTTTCAGGGAGAGAAGTAGAGGTGTGTAACCTTCAATGACGTTAGTAATGACAGCACTACATATATGGTTGTGAATAAAAACTTTATTTACGTTTTCACTATCAACTTTCATAAAGGGTGAGTCATAAGGTCCATACTGTTACCTCGTATGGAAAGTCCACTGTAGCGTCGATTGTCCAGTTTCGGTCTAGGGGAATATCCTTATTCCAACGTTTTATTATGCATAACCCTGTATAAATATATTTTCAATGTATCCTAGATTATCGCAACTGTAATAAATTGCGAATAAATAAAGATAATCCAAGTTTTACGAGATGTGCGTCCACTAGTCTTTTTATTGAGTGCGAGGTGTAATAAAAGTTGATTGGATATCATTATTACGACCGCCGCGCGGTTTTATGGTTTTATATAGAATACATTTTTTGAAGTTTGGTAAGTAAATATAATGAAATATTGTGTGCTTTTGTTAAAGCTACTACTGACAGATTCAAATGATTAACTTGTTAAGAAAATGAGTCCTGGCAATTTATTTTCCTTCTTGAAGCCGTCAGTTCTGTTATCCCGGTACCTTCCAGTAACTCTATTGGGTGAGTACAGTTTATTCAACAAGAACAAAAGAGTTGATGAGACAGGAGGTGGATAACCAATGAATCGTCATCTACTCCAACAGCCAAGCCGCCAAGCATCAAATCTGCTGTGGGAGTGTCACAAGGCGCTCAACAGACTAGGTAGTCATAATAGAGTGGCCCTGGGTACCAGGCCACCAAGGAATAAAAGACAATGAAGAAGCCGATAAATTAGCCAAAAAGGGAGCAACGGACGTCATGATAGGGCTAGAACCTTCCTGTGGAATTGCTAAATGCCTAAGTAAAGAGAGCATCCACGAATGGATAAACAACCAGGCGTTGCGCTGGTATTATGAAACTCCAGGACAAAGGCACGTAAAATTATTTCTTAAAAGCACTTCGGCCAAACTGTCACACGACCTACTATGTCAAAGTCGAGAAACGACGAGGATGATGGTATGGGAATGCTGACCGGACATTGTAGGCTGAGGAAACATATGCACACAATTGGCCTTGCAGATGACAGCCTATGCAGGTTCTGCCAGGAAGAAGAAGAAACCGCGGAGCACATACTCTGTGAGTGCGAAGGCTTAGCAAGGGTGCGGATTCACTTACTCGGAGAAGAAAAACCGAGGGTAGAGAGCTACGCAAGGAAGGCGGTATCCAGGCTATTAAGTCCTATAAAAAGAATAAAGCTAGATATCGAGCTCTAAATATGGGGAGGACCACAATAGATCTGCAAAGGTCGCAGTGGATAGGACAAAGAGCCACTCCAATTCCAATCTATTCTAATATAATCTCCTGTATGCTTCCAAGTTCCGCAGCTGAGTTTTCAGTTGAATGGCTGCAGTTAAGCCCAGTTTTTATTGGTGGAGTAATCGAGTATACTGGCATACTATTCAGCCAAACGACGCTACTCTACCGGATTTGATAGTTTATGAAACTAAAATCACTTTACGGCAGTTGGAACCGCCCCTAAAAAGCACTGAAGAAAATCGACGAGAAAATAATTGAACACCGCTAACCATCGAATAGACCATGGCATAGACAATACAAAACTGACCTGCTGAACGTCCATTATTAGGTCGCGTGATCTGGATTTACTAGTTTTCATGAACCTTGGTCATCAGTTTGTTTGTTTCCAATGATATCACTTGGTCCTGGTACCCTATTATCACATGGTGTATTGGAAGAAGATCTAATAGAACTGGGATATTTTTGAAAATATGGAAAGACAGCACTGGTATACTCAACGTGTAAAAAGCTTGAGAATTGCTGGAATAGACTGCTATAAGAAAGAACTGAACTGAAAGTATAAGAATTATTTGATGCATATAAAATAGTATATTATACACCAAGGTGGTGAAGACTATTTTATTACTGACCGAGCGGAATAAAGTGCGAGGCCTATAAATGTCTTCACCACCATGGTGTATATCAGGTGGTGAAGTCTATTATTATTGACCGAGCACCAAGATTATTTCGCGGAGGGCTTTGCTCCGAGCGGAATAAGGTGCGATGTTTATAAATGTCTTCACAGCCTTGATATATATACAATTTTTTCCACTACTAGCCAAATTTAAGACAAAAATTAAAATCAATTCACAAGCGCACCACGAGAAGCCTGACAAGTACACTGTCAGTTTTCGATATATTATCACAGAATACACCAGCTTAACAAGAAGCGAAAGCCGGCGTAAATCCTTTGATGTTTTGGGGGCAAAATTTCGTGACCTTCAAACTGACGTTGACAGATAACGGATCAAGTTACACTGAGAAAATTGTTCGAAAAATGTAAGTTAAATGTTAACTACACGCAAAAAAGTGAAACCAAAGAATCTCATATAATAATTGTTTATTTTTATGACTTGTTTCGACAAAGTTTTAATTGTTAAGCTCAATTTATGAATTGTTAAAGTTAATTTAACAACTTAACAAATATTGTGAAAAATATATTAATATAAGTTTTAGCTTCTGTTTTTGGAGTACCATATCCATTATTAAAAATAATGAGCTATTGTTTAACCAAATGATTCTTATTTTCTATATTGTTATGGAAATTATATGTGTAAGTATGTATTTATGTAGCACTATATGTAGGATAGGGTAAGTCTAAAAA
>CAJUYH010001188.1:0-51556 GCA_910591685.1 Galerucella tenella | reverse complement strand
CTTGTTTGGTGTATGTGATGTATGATATTATTTTGCGATATCTACACACTTTCAGCATTCTCTATGACAAAATTATCTCGGTATTATCAAGACCCTAGGGGTATTACTACTGAAAATAGCGCGAGACAAAAAATATTATTGTTATATAACTTGATTATATACTTGATTATAATGTATGATTCTCATTATACTTGCCGCTTGAATAACCGAAATTTCAAACTGCTCAATAATCTTTTCAACATTTTGGGAATTTGAAAAAACATTTTCCTCACTCAAGTTTTATCATGTTAAGCGGCATAAAATTCACTACAATCTCTATAGCTACGTTTATAAACTTACTCCAGTGAGTAGAGAAGAGTATGATCACGTGATTAGAAAAGAATGTTTGTCGATTACTTGGAGAAACCGTTCAGAGGCTACACCGGCCGGAGGCAAATCAAATGTCATTGTGTTGTGTATATAAATTTGGGCTTATATTTTTCATTTCGAAAATAGAAATTAATTAACCATGGATGAGTTGAATATTAATAATATTAATGATAATAATATGGATAATACCATCAATAAAAATAACCTTGGCACTAATCTGAACTGAGCTACTGTATACCAAACTGTCATAACTGTCAGAGTATATTATACTCCATTAAAAAGCGAAGTATGCAGAGTTTACTCCGAGTAGGTTTCTGAACGTTTATATAAGCATACTCTATACTGGTAGAGTAAATTTATGAACGCTTCGGAGTAAACTATCCTTACTCTGAGTAAGTTTATGAACGTAGCCTATGTCTACAATTTTTTTGTGCACGATATAGGAGTAAAAGACTCCAATTTCGAGTACTTGGCATATTTTAATCGATTTTTTTCCTCAGTATCGATTTACATTATTGTGTGTAACTCAATTAAGATAGTGATCAAAATGAGTTATAGTTGTTAAATTGATTGTTGTGGATTTATCCCAGTAAAATTCCAGTATTTGGGACTAACACAAATCCAAAACTTGAATCCTTCTTTGAGTTATTGAATGATATTATGTTTCCTGAAACCAATTTCTTGAGGCAAATATTTGGGATTAGATGAACAAGATATTGGATATCGCGGTTATTTTGATTAAGCTATACTATATGGCTTAGGAGTTTGGGAATTGATGAGAAGTTAGGGAGCGGTACAGATGTTGGGAAAAAGCGTCTGAGAAATATTTGATTGACTATAAAATTGAATGTGTAAAATCGAATGATAAGATGTTCCAATGATGCTCAATTTGAAAAATAAAATTACAAATGTGAATATTACATTTTTTCACATTCTTATGAACTCACATATCCTTAAAACTGCAAGATATAACAAAAACATTTAGCTCAAGCAGGTATTCGACTCAAATTAGATCAGAAAATATGGGAAGGGTTACCAAAATTCGCATAAAGCTAGAAATTTGTAAAAATGTGATAAAAATGAAACACCACTTTAAATGAAATGTGGAAAATCTCCATTAATCCGACAGAATTATACAAGATGAAGGTTTGTAAATATTGATCTCTCACCCAACGGTGAGGTTTATCGTGAAATGAATTGAACCGGAATTATATATCCATAAAAATAATATCTACACTGGAGTAATACGAGTGGAAATATCTCGTCATCGTTTTGTATTACTTATACAAACGAATGAGAAAATCAACTCGTAGGAGATACAGTCCCTTATTTCATACGCCTCTTCTACATTTTCACACAATAACTGGCTTCGATACGACATCAGCATTCCAAAGGCGGTGAAACAATAGTTTTCGAAATGTATGAGGAACAAGACTGAGTTCATTGTGATGAAGTTTTACACAAGAGTTACACGACTACACGCGTTGACGGATTTTGACCATTCAACTATTTCTATTATTTTCATTTTAGTTAATATGGTATTCAGTGAAAAATCGAATAATCCAAAGAAATTGTTTCAAATACTTTTATTCTAATTTTTTGGATTACCTACAATTTTTTTTTATTCGGTTATTTTACGTCGGTCTATTTCTGCGACTGAGGTTAATTACCGACGCCGAGAGCACTCTACCCCTAACCGGAAATTTTGACGAACCCACTAGTGTTCCAACCAGTGGTAGCGTTCTTTAACGAGCCCAACATCCATGGACTCGGGACCTCGGTTTTACGACTTCTCCGGAAGACGGCGTATCTACATTATACCTCGTGCTCATTGGTATAATGCCTGAGAGCTGTGATATGCTACTCAGCTGCTGGCTGTACGGGCCCTATACGATGGTTTTCCCTGGCTTGGTCACCCATCCAAGTTCTAACCATGTGCAAACTTGCTTTACTGTAATTATCGCACCAAAGGCGTTCCATTACAGTACTGGGTCGTCACCACTAGGATTACAATGGAAATCAAAATTATTTATCCGTCGTTATTTGCATTGATGGAGCAGTTAACGCATGTCACATTTTCTAAGAAGTGTTATTTACTAATAAAAATATTGCAAAACTACATACATATTCCCTAGTTCACCTCATTTTACTATCTTCCACACATTCCACATAGGCCTCTCTTCATTCAGTAAGCTCTGTATCTTGCTCTGTCGTTTTATATTTTTCTAAATAAAGACGAATATCTCTTGATAATGTAATTATTACAGCTTGTTCTTTGAGCCCATTTTCCATAAGTTGCATTGAAAGATTTTTTAGGAAATTTTACCATATCATACGTGGTTTTTTTTATTACCTCCGAATATAATTTGTGCATTGTACCAGCAATGTTCATCAAGGTAGAAAACAAAGATTGTGTCCATCTACTATATCTTTGGTACGATTATAGTCAAGATGTACATGAGGTTTGTGTGTCTTCATGTCAATAAAATCGTCATCATGCGTGGATGTCAATAGTAGATAATCAAGTATAAGAGCAATTCTCCATCATTATCACATTTTATTTGGTTGAGTTTACATTTCTTGATAATTAACAAATTCCTTATACATTTCCAAGAGGCCTCTGACCTATTAAGTCAAGCTGAATGAACTGTCCAGCTACCTATCAAGTAAACCTTTGACCTTCTCACCTGATGATAAGGGGTATTAAGACTGACCTTGACCTTGTTATGTTTGGACTGGTCCATAATCCTCCTTTTTGTGCTCTGGTGCTTTCAAGAGATCACTTTCTTTGTGCTCTTTCGGAATAATTTTGGATCTAGCCCAGTTACAATTGTAACCTGTTAGAGATAATTAGGTAATAGCTTAAGTGGCTATTCAATCGCAGCTAGCAGATTTCCTTTTAACAGGAAAATAAATAAAACATTTAGGTAACCCTCCATCCCTGGTGAGTACCCGCTCTTCTATCATATTGAACTAGTCATAATGGTAGTCTTGTATTTCAGATCTCTTATGCATGGTCTTATTCACGGTCTCCTTCATCAAAATAATCATAATTCTCCATAAGTAAAATAATTGGTATTTAAATACTAAATTTGGATGTAATGCAATTTTGCATTGTAAAATATAATTTCCTCAATTTGGAAATTTTGACGATTTTATCTAAAAAAAATTAGAACCACGACCTGAGTAAGATCAACAGCCTGGGTCAGGAATATAAAAATATTATCCAAGACAGAAAATTAATACAATTTGACGAACCAACGTGAGGCTAAATAAATTCAGCTCAGTCAATTCAGATCAGTAAATTCAGTTTAGTAAATTTAGATTAGAAAAATGGATTGGTGTCCTTTAAACATTTTTTATTCATTGTAATCTATCTGAAGGTTATCCATGAAATCATCAAATGAATAATATTTTATTATAGTATAGAAATAAAAAAGGAAAGTGAATCAAAATTGTTAAAAATAAAAATGGAAACAAGAGGCACTGTGAAAGGAAAAAAGCATAATGGCCAAAATGGAAGAAGATAATCAACCAATATATACAGAAATGATAAAAATAGATTATGTGGAAGAAGAAGGAGGAAAATTAGACAAAGATATTCAAGAGAAGACATCGAAGGAGCTGGTAAATGTTACAAAAGTGGTAGACAGATGAGCAAAGAAGTTAATGCAATGGATGTGTTCAATGAGTTAATGGACAAAATGAAGCAAGGACAAAGCAAACTGGAACAAGGACAAGCCAAGACAGAAAAGACATTACAGGAAACGGAGACGACATAAGTGAAGAAATTTGAAGAGGGGCAGAAAAAGTTGAAAAGGCATATAAAATTACAAATTATGAATAATTGTGAGCAAATTAAAGGAGAGCTTATAAAAGAAGTGATATAAGAGATGGGTGATGAGGTAGTTCAAAGGCACGAAGAATCACAAAAACAGATTGAAGACACAAGAAAAGGAAATACAGAAGAAATCAATTAAGTTAAATGATTATTGGAAGGAAAATATTAAAAATATACAGAGTGAAACAAAGAAAATTCATGAAAAGTCCGTAGAGCATACACAAGTGATGAAAAATAATATGGAAAGTATGAAAAGTCCAATGAAAAGTAATGAGAATAAAATTGAATTAGTAAAAAAAAAGATGGAAGAATGGTCAAATAGATAAACAAGAATATTTGAAAACTATAAAAAGACTGGAGGAGGCGAAACAAGAGTTGGTTGAAGAGAAGGATATATGGATGGTAGAGTGACAGAAGAAAAAAGGTGAAAATAGAACAATTATATCGTGTCAGGTAGGAAGGAATAATCATAAATATGATGGTAACATAAAAAAATTGCATCCAAAAGTATTTATGAAAATAATAAAAATGTGGTTTCATCAATTATTTTTGGGGAATAAGTAATCAACAAACAATTTGTAGGGAATTGAAAGGTAAATAATCAAAGATGATAAAGTAAATAAGATACATGAAGGATTATATTAAAATGTAATGGAAGGAATGTTCTAATATTCACAAATTTTTCTATACAGGGTTTTTCAAAAGATGTAATTTTAAGAACATTCATTCCAAAGGAATTGTATAGATATGCCGTAATATGATAAGATTGTTCTTTTTATAAAAATGTGTCAATATGTTAACCTAAAAATTTGTATATAATTGAACTATCAAATGTGATAGATTATGAAATTTCTTGTCAATTATTCTTTGAAAAAATAGAAGAATAAAGCCCCATTCAAATGACAATTTGGGCCTTGTTCCTTGTTCCTTGTGGCATTACTTATTATTTTTTCTCTTATTTTTGGGAATCAAACCACAATAATGTTTTTTATTTTTTATTTCGACGTTTCGGTAGCGTTCCAGCTACCGTTGTCAAGATTAACTAGTATTGAAATAATTTCTGGTCCCTATTTGACACAACGAAAAAAAAATGACAACTAGTTGTCATATTTTATATAACGGTAACCTAGAACGCTACCGAAACGTCGAAATAAAAAATATAAAACATTATTGTTATTTGATTCCCAAAAAATAAGAGAAAAAATAAGAAAAATTGATTTCGATATACAGAAAATATATATAAATCAAAAAATTGAAACTATATGGAAGTTGGAAATTATGGAAATATGAATGGCAACAAAATTATGGATTAAACTATTAGAAGCTATTCACAAAATTTAAAAGAAAAGATAGGATGATACACAAGAAGCTTCGTATTATATGGAGAATTGAAATCTTGCATGGAGGAAAAAAATAGGGAAGTATATTTCAAATAATCCAAATTGGGCATTCATTTGAAATATCAAAATTGAGGGGAGTTTTTCGTAAGGGAAAAGGTTAATCAACAATCAGAATAAGGATAAAAATAATATTATAATTGGAACCAATACAAAATTTATCAAAATAATCATAATTATTCATAAGTAAAATAATTGGTTTTTGAATAATAAATTTGGATGTAATGTAATTTTGCATTGTAAAATATTATTTCCTGAATTTGAAAATTTTGACAATTTAAAAAAAAAAATTAGAACCACGACCTGAAATAGATCAGCAGCCTGGAGCAGGGATATAAAAATAATATCCAATGAAGAAAATCAATACAATACATAGCCCTGCTACTCACCAGCCAGGTCTGCAGCTCTGTGTTGGGATATGATAGGAGAGGTATGTGACAAGTTTCCAGCTATCCTTGAATACCTACCCAAAGTTAGTGCCAGCTCCTGGACTGAAAGAACATTGCGTCAATAATTCAATCATCTGGTAGAACGCCAAAATTTTCCTATTTCAAGATGTTACGTTTAAAAGATAAGCAAGGGAAAGTTTTTCATTAGTATTTTCCATTGTTTTTCATAAAGCGATAGGTTGATAGTACTAGTTTTACTTTTCTGGCAACTCTTGTGCAATGGTATAATTATAGCTGCTTCCAGACAGTTGTAGAAGAGTCCGTTCTGATTCACGTTATCTTGATTAGTATTCTCACGAACAATGATTCAATTACTCATTTCAAACTCAAATGTACGGTATTTGAAATTCGGTAAATAACCAAAATATCATTAAAATGTGTGATAAGAGGATTTTAGAATGAAGTTCATCACTTTAGCCCCCATGTACAAAGAATAACACGATATTCTATATGTTGTGGACCTTTTCAGTGAATTAATATAATACGTGACTTATTAAGCGCTCACACATTCTCTGAAGCGAACAAAATGTATGTTGTAAAATATATGATAGGAATACAACGGTGCTTACTTTCCAACAATATATTATAATTTATAAATATTCATGTTCAATGAGGAAAAAATCACAACGGCTGGTTAATTTTAATTTCAATGGCCTGGCTCACATGCATAATTAATATCCAACCAATAAAAGAGATACAGGTCAGAAGAATATTGATCTCCTAATGGATTACCATAGAAGGTGGTTTTATATTTAGTGCTCTGGATTTTGCGTAGTTATTGAAATGTTTGTCGAAATCCTTCGAAGTATTTCTTCTGCTTTTGTCCTTTTTATGAGAACTGTTATAGGAGCATTGGAATGTATCGTACATTAATTGATTCCTTTTTGCGTACATGTAAAATTTAGATAATTTTGAGAAAAGTTGATCAGGATTTTCCACCATTATGTAGGTATAACCACAAATTCGTCCGGAATGAAATACTCACTAGTTTGGATAGTTCAATACCCCCAGTCGAAGACTGATTCCTTTTCTGCTGAAATTTTCCCCCTGTGCTCAAAACTTGACGATAATGTGGTTGTTCCATCCACAACTGGCAAATAGGTTCATCTTCGTATATGCCTATTGTATGTATGTGCTTTCTTGAGATACACTGACTGGTGAGTGATCCCGTTACTTCCATTGTCTGGTCCCTGTTGATGTTTTATATTTCATAAGTCAGTGACGGTTTTTAGACCAGGAGTTTGCTGTGTTCCTATTTCGGCATATGGCTCCAGTACGTCTGATGTTTAGTTGGAATCTAAGGAGATGTACAACCACGTGAGGCAGTTTTTGATATTCCAAATACTGGTTTAGCTCCAGTGAATGCAGTTTCGGACCCTCGCAAAGCTAGGGTGTCTTCCGTTTCATTACCTACAATACCCTTTTACACCGTGTCACACTGCTGCCTGTCTAAAAGTGTAAGAATATTTTGGCCTTCATATTCCCTTTCCATTTTCATTAGCAATTGAATTAAATTTGCAATTGAATTAAATTAATAAAAACACGTGTGAATAGCTTAGATTTTCGCCTGGAATGCGAATGCAAACTTTCATTGTTTTGGATCCATCAGCGTACCCCTCCCACGTTTTTTCCAGACTGTATGATTCCAGCCCATCCCAGTTCAGCTGGATATTGTATGGATGGCGGTCGTTAATTGTTAGGAAATACTCAGACATTAATATCCAAACATTCCTTGAAGGATAATTGAAAAAGCGATACATATACAGGATAAGTCGTAACTATTGGGGCAGATTGTTTGGTCCAAAATATGGCGATATGACCAAATATTCCAATAAAATATTGCTCTGGAAACAAATAAAGTGCGTTTAAGTGCGTGTTTTCCGTTTGTCACTTTTAGCTTCACTTTTTATTTATCAAGTATTATCAAAATTGGCATAATTTCATACAGGGAATATTATTTCATGTATCTGATGATAAAATCGACTGGTAACTTTTAAGGCATATTTGATCCTATCGCCATATTTTGGTCCCAGCAATCTGCCCTTAGCCCAATAGTTGTGACTCACCATGTATGTAGTAAGATTGAGAAGGGTCTGACGGAGATGGAAGGAAAGTGGGTAAATAGACTTAGAGTCTCAAGGATAAGGGAGGTGGTTATAGAGGCGAAAAAGGGGGTTGAGGTGGGGGGAATTCTGAAGGAGGTGGAAATGGTGACAGGAGCTAGGGCAGTGGAGGCGAGAAGGGAGACAAAAACCATTAAGATGGTAGGGATAGACCCATGGATGGAAGATGGAGTGGTGAGTGAGAAAATAGAGGAAATGATTGGGGGAAGGACAAGGGTGTTGAAAGTGGTGAGGGAGAGGAACGGCATGAAAATGGCGGTGGTGAGGGTGGAATGGGAGAAGGCAGTAGCCTTACTAGGAAAACAGGAAATCAAACTGGACTTGAATAGGGTGAATATAATAGAGGGGAGAGACGAGGGCAGATGTTTTGGTTGTGGAATGAAGGGCCATCAGGTGGCGGGATGTAAGGCAAGAAGAGTAGAGAAGATAAGGGAATGCTGGCTATGTGAGAGCGTGGGGCACATGGCCAGAAACTGTCGGCAAGCCTTCCTTTGTAGGGTATGTGGGGAAAGGGTACACAAGCCAGGGGAGACAGAGTGTAGTAGGGGGAGGAAGGTAGTTGATATAGTTAATGGAGAGGAAGATGGAAAAAATGGGAGGGACCCTCTGGACCCCTTAGAGGGGATGAGTCCGGTCAAATAGGAGGAAGGGGAGAACAGACCTTGGGAAGGAAAAATGTGGAGGTGAGATGGAGGGTGTCACAAATAAATTTAGGGAAATGCAGAGTAGCATGATGTTCTAGATGAGGTAATTGGTAGGAGGGAAGTGGATGTGGTGTGTGGATCTGAGGTGAGTGTTAGATATGTGGGAAAGCAAGGTTGGATAATGGATGATACAGAAGAGGCAGAAATAAGAGTGGTGGGAGATAGAATGAGGGCGGATGAAGTGAGGAAGGGTAACGGTTGGGTGGTAGTGCGAATTGGGGACATGGTGGTGTACAGTGTGTATATAATTTCAAATGTCAGCCTAGAAGAATATGAGAGGAGTATGACAGGACTGGAGCATCTTAGGGTGTCTAAAGGGAAAAGAAGAGTTATAAGAAAAATAGTGACAGGCGATTTCAATGTCAAGAATACTGCCTGGGGAGGGGAAAAAACGGACAGGAGAGGAGATATTCTGGAGGAAGTGTTGACATCCAACGGATTTGTGGTGCTGAATGATGGACTGTTGCCCACCTTCGTGAGGGGTGACGGGGGTTCATCATTTATTGACCTAAAAGCGTGTGATGAATGGCTGGGGGAAAGAGTGTGTAGTTGGAGGGTACTGGAGGATGAGGAAAGCTTGAGTTTACATAAGTATGTGAAGACGACTATAAGAGGAGGGAGGAAGGAATTGGTGGAAGAG
Organism: Galerucella tenella; assembly: GCA_910591685.1. Lineage (NCBI taxonomy): Eukaryota > Metazoa > Arthropoda > Insecta > Coleoptera > Chrysomelidae > Galerucella > Galerucella tenella. Next base: position 42,033 of record CAJUYH010001188.1, on the reverse strand, counting down.
TGTGGGTGGAAGTGGAAGAAGGCCGAGGCAGGAAGAATGAGGAAGAAAGTAGGGGCAGAGATAGGAAGGGGACTTGGGCATGATGCAGAGAAACTATATGATGTGATACAGAGCTGCAGGAGAGAGGGAAAAGGGGGTGATAAGCGCAAGTGGAGGGCTAATTATTGGTGGAATGAGGAAATAGAGAGTCTGTGGAGGGAGTGTAAGAAGGAACGAAGACGAATGTTGAGGGGAAAAGTGGGGATGGAGGGAAAAGGTGGATATGAGGAAAAGAAGAAGGAACTGGAGCACAGGGTGGAGAGGCAAAAAAGAAGGAAGTGGGAAGAGTTACTGGGGTAGTTGGAAAACAACCCATGGGGGAAGGCGTATGAGATAGCGGTGAAAAAATGGCTGGAAATAGGAACGTGGTGCTAGAGGAAGATTGGGAGAAAGAGATTATGAAGAAATTGTTTACAGGGGTAGAAGGAGGTGTGGATGGAAGAATTCGGGAAGCCCAGAGTACTAGGAAGATAGAGTAAATGAGAGGGATAAAGTCGGTAGAGAAGTGGGAAGTTGAGGAGGGGGGGATTAATGTTAAGGTGAGGAAAGCCCCAGGGATAGATGGCATAAGAGGGGATATGGTGAAAAGGCTGTTGGATGACAATGGGGAATACTTTTTGGAACTGTTTAACAGGATACTGAGAGAGGAAGAGTTCCCGGAAAAGTGGAAGGTGGCCAGGGTGATCCTTGTGGAGAAGACAGGTAGAGATGGAATGCCGGCGGGGGACTACAGGCCCATCAGCCTGCTGTGTGGATTGGGTAAATTGATGGAGGGGATAATAAAGGTTAGGATTGAGGGGGAAGTTGATAGGAATGGGGGTTTTAGGAGAAACCCACATGGGTTTGTAGAAGGGAAGTCATGCATCTCAGCGCTGGGCAGGGTGGTGGCCTTGGTGCAAAGGGCTAGGCAGGGAAACGGTAGGAATAAGAAATTGGCCCTGCTTGTGTTCTTCGACGTTGGGAACGCGTTCAACAGTGTCAGTAAACGGGCGGTGTTGAGTGCGTTGACAAAGCTCGGAGAAGGGGAGGGCTAGTTAATCTAGTAGAGGACAACCTGACAGGGCGTGTGATAGTGGACACTAGGGGGGGGGAAGGTATGGGACAGAGATTGCAGTGACCCAGGGCTCGGTTCTGGGACCGACGCTTTGGAAGTGTGTGTTTGAAGAAGTTTGTGGGATAGCATGTGAATAGGGATGTGAGATTACGGTGTATGCGGGCGTATGTACGGCAAAGGGAGAGGTGGAGATAGAAAGAAAGGCGGAGAGGATATGTAGGAAGCTTGTGGAAAAGATAGAGCGGTGTGGACTGGAAGTGGCTGAGGATAAGACGGTGGGGCTACTGGTGAAGGGGCTGAGCAGGGCAAGGGAGGTGGGGGTGATGCTGAAGGGAAAGAAAATTCGGATGGAGGAAGCGGTGAAGTATTTGGGGGTGTGGTTGGATAGCCAATTATCCTTCAAAACCCATATGTTGAAGGCTGCACAGAAGGCAAAAGTAAGGGCAGCGTGGCTGGAAAAATTGATGAGTAATGTGGAAGGACCGGGAGAATGGAAGAGGAGGATAATTGGTAGGACGGTAGAGCAGAGTATGCTGTATGGCGTGGAAGTGTTTGGTGAGAAAGCAGGGGTGAAAGCGAGGGTTAGACCACTCCTGCGGGTGCAGAGAGGAAAACTTCTGAGGGGGTGGTGCAGGCGTACAGAACAGTGGGTGGACTGGCAGCAGCAGTGCTGTCACGGTCCTATCCATTGGATTTGATCGCTAGAGCCAGACAGAAACTCTGGAGGGGTGCGAGCAGAAAGGTAGTACAGTAATGGATGGATAAGGAAATGGGGGGAAGGTGGGATGAGTATAAGGGCGCGCTTAAAGGAGCGATTGGAAGCAGGAGAAATTGGGTGGACCGGAAACTTTGAGAGGTGACCTACATCCTGACGCAGGTGTTCACAGGGCATGAGTCGAGAGTAGGTTACCTCCACAAGATTGGGAAAAGAGAAACTGGAGTGTGCGAGAGATGTGAAGTGGAGGATGATGTGGGACATGTGTTTAGATGTTGGAAGAATGAGGAAGTTTTGAAGAAGTTGAAAAATAAACTGGGAGAGGCGGTGTATGGGGAAAATGTGGTGGAGATTATGTTGAGGGGCGAGAGGCAATGGATGGAGATAAGTGGCGTAGTAGAGAGCATGATTGGGGAAAGGGAAGGACTCGCTATGGTATGAGAGAGGTAGGAGTGATAGAAGGAAGAAGATGATGGAGAGTGTGTGAGGGACCGCCGCCCGTCTTGTCGTATGCTAGGGTAGTGATTCCAAGGCGGAAGTAACGGCGAGTTTGAGGTGGGTTTGGTTGGTAGACATCTCCGTGGGGATGAGTCCAATACTGTCTGGGTACTGTTTGAGGACACAGTCGCACACGAGTTTCCCATCTCGGCCCGAAAAAAAAAGTATGTAGTACTGATAGTACCTTCCAAAAATATTGAGAATGTATAAATCACTACATGGGAGAATTCTGCATAAATATTGTATTTTATTGAGTGCGCGCGGGAATAAAAGTTAGCAAACTTCCGAGTGAATACTTCAAACTAGAATTACCTCATTGCTTTATTTGAATTTTTAAGAGAGGTTATTTCAACGTCAAAAGTTTCCATCTACTATTAGCTTGTGATGAAATTTTTATGAGTGGTTCAGCTTTTAGTAAGAATCTCGTTATCGTTATTTGTAGAAATTTATATTACGGACGTCCGAAACATTCATGAAGAGAGTGAATCAATCAGAAAATTTTTATTTACCGTGGGCGTACGATAAAATTTTCGAAATGGATTCAGATTTTCGGAAATGTTCATCTGCTATGAGCGTACAATCAAATTTCCAAGAGGGATTCCTTTATTCGGAAAATTTTTCCATATGTCAAGGACGTACGATTGAATTTTAATAAATGATCAATTGATTTTTAGAAATTCCTATATAATGCAAAAACTATGGATTATTCCAAAAATATTTATAACTACTAACGATGTAATGAATTCCCTTTTTCACTGATGAACAATGAGATTCTTTGGATTTAAAATTGTCATCCACTGACAAATTGTACAGGGCAACAAACTACTGATCATTGACACTCTTATCGGAATGAGTGGTCAATAAAATCAAGACATGCTAACAAAGAATGACTTTTTTCGACCTTGTTCTCCTTACACTTATATTTAAGACTACATAGGAGTTCATCCGACAGCCAGAAAGCCCGACACAGTTCAATAATAATGATGACACTGACAGGTATAATATACTTAAAACAATGGAATATACAGTTTATAATCGAATGATGGCAGCATTTACATTATTAAGTAAGGGTAATGTAGATGGCGACACACTACTTACACTATCTGCTTACCTATCATACCTACCTCCGACATGCCTCTCTAGATCACACCACAATACGACTTACTGCAACATGAAGATATGTGAGACTTGAGATTTCAAACAAATGATATTCTAGCGCAAAAACGTCCATATACCAGTCTTGGAATAGGTTCAATTACTCACTTCTAAAGTTGGACACACAGCACTACCGCCTTAATTCCCAATAACTGATGAAGACTCGCTTCAATGTGCCCAATGTAATTGAAACATGCCCATCAAATATGTGATTTCAGAATGTCTCCAGTTTGCAAACCAGCGAAGTCAACATAGGAGCCCCAACACCTTACAGTTAGCTCTCAAAGACCAGATTAACGACTACTCTAGTTTGCTGCTAAAAACCAGAAATATGTACGATTCATAATTTTACTGTTATTCTTGTAACGACTAACTGCCAATAACCCTAGAGGTTGACGAAGTATATGTTAAATCAAAAAAATTAAGTTGGTGCTCAACTTTTCCAGTTACTCAATTTTCTTCCATAACTGACTCAATGTGATTTTTTCACCTCTCAAAATAGTCTCTTACAACTTTTTTTCCAAATTCAATATCACTTCAGATGTGGAATGGACTGTCATTAGTAATCACTCCCGAATGAATTACCCAAGTTTATTACACAGGAAGGAGCTATTATTTCAATTCGGCCCGGTATCTACGCTAGAACTACTGTTTCCTTAACATTAATTAACTTGAAACAAATGTTAATTGAATGGAAGCGAAGAATTTATTGGCACAATAAAAAGCAGCACTCACTACTCTCAATCAAGGTAATGAACGAAATGAAATCAGTTTGAAATAACTATGTACTCGTAGTATCCTTTAAAGCTCTAAAGGCATAGGTAATTAAATCAAATTGGTCGTCTCAGAGAGTTCTCCCAGCTCATGAGGTAGGCAATACGGATGAGTGATAATTGGCGAATGTTGTCACGTAAATACTGCCAATGTGTATGAATCAACCTTTATAAGGGAAGCTTATTAGTTCATGATTTCCAATACGCTTGTTTCAATAATAGTATATCATACGCCAAGATGGTGAAGACTATTATTATTGACCGGGCACCAAGATTATTTCCAGAGGGGCTTTGCCCCGAGTAGAACAAAGTGAGAGGTTTATAAATGTCTTTAACAATGTGTGTATATACAATTTTTTTCACTACTAGCCAAATCTAAGACAAAAATTGAAAATAATTCACAAATGCAGCACGATAAGCGTTTACTGCGTCGTCTGACTGAAAAGTACACTGTCAGTTTTAGATGTTTCATGAACGTACTCGTTATGTCATCAGTCATTTTTGGTTGAGTGCGAGTTTCAATCTAATGGCATTTTCATCCAAATAATTATATCTTGATAGATAGTTCCAAGCAGAAAATATGTTGAACACAATTTCTTGGGTATACAAAATTATATTGCACAATCCTCAAATATTTGAATTTGTCCATTATTGACCTAGGTTAATAGAAAATTATCAACCACTAATAAAGAAATTCTTCAACTTCTCAGTTGGCTAGAAGAAGCAATAATTGTCAACTTAACAAATAGTAGTGAAAAAACCTCATCATTAAGGGTGTGCTGTAACTCAGCAGGTTAACCCACTGGTCACTGGACCAATGGTTAAACTACGTTCAACCACTATTCAGTAGTTGAGCCTTTTTGCGTTGTCACACAACATGTCGATCAAGGGTTACGTAACCAATGGATTCCAGTTGTCATTTACATTTAGGGCCGGTTTTACAAGAGATATTTATACTAGGTATAGTTATTCTGGGAATAAAGTTATGCCAGAATTTATACCTAGTTTAAAACTAGTTGGTTTTACGATGCTTTTTTACACCGGTATAGCAACTCTTAGAGTAAGAATTGCTATACCGGTGTAAAAAAGCATCGTTACACCAACTAGTTTTATTCTGGGTATAAATTCTGGTATAACTTTATTCCCAGGATAACTATACCTAGTATAAATCTCTATTGTTAAACCGGCCCTTAGTTATTCATTTTCATAGACGTATTCGAATACCTTGGTATAAAGATAAATAAAAACAGAAATGAAGATTATTGAAAAAAAGAAATCAGTGCGGAAGTATATAAAACAGTCTATCGGCCAATCCTTACTTCCATGGAAGTAAAAGCTGGATACTGTCAAAGAAACCTAAAAGTCGAATCCAAGCAATGGAAATGAAATTTTTGCGGAGAGTGAAGGGTAAAACACAAAGATATCGGATGAGAAACGAGAATGTGAAAAAGGAACTGGTGGAAGTAGAACCAATACTCGAATCATTAGATGAAAAATAGCTCAAGTGGTTCGGACACAACAAGAATGAGCAACAAACCAGTCAGGTATGTGTGGGAAGCCCGATAAATACTAGAAAAAAGGAATGGGAAGAAGCAAAAAAGATGGCAAAAAATAAAAAGAAATGGACTAATTTCATTTACTTACAACATATATAGATAAAGATACCTACCCTCACACACCTTCGGGTATAAAAAGGGATTTTGATTATATGAGAGTAAAATAATTTGACTTCAAAGTTTTTATAATAAATGAAGCTATTTCAGTTCAGTTTTCAGTTTTAATCTCATCTATAGAATGGGTGAGTTTCTAGAGGCTCTGGGAATCATTTCTGGTCCGAGAAACTCTCGAAAGTCTTCATCATCTGTAAATTCTTGTGAATTAGCCCTCACTTCTTCCAATTCCCCATTTTGTTCAAAATACTTCGCACTAAATGTTCGACGCGATAAATAAATCTTTATATACATACTTTTTACTTATTAATGAAAATCAAAAATAACTGTAAAACGTTAATTGCAAAACCTAAATTGTCAAATTGAAGTGAATTGAAGAAGACAAGTAAAATTGTTTTGTTCCGTGTTTGATCATAGGTTTACTCTCTGAAATTTGATGGTAAGCTGTTCGAAGTTAACCAGTTGGTGAACGTCTAAATTTTCGTGTTACAACAACCTTTTAAAGTTAACCAATGATTAACTATAACGATGGTTTAACCTACCGAGCTACAACATCATTTAAGAAACAATACCAGGTTTCCCAGCGACAAACTTTTCTCACAAAGTGAAAATTTTTTTTAAATATATTTCCAGATAAGCCTAAAAATAAAAGTACAACCAGTCCAACATTGTCACAAAATGAGAGCAAAAGCAAAATCTATTACTATATATGTGAGAAAACAGTCGGTCAACGCTCAGTGGAATGTCTGTCAGCAAAAATTTATTACATTCCACCTCTCAACATTGATATTCATAGAACATTCAAACGCTCTGTGGAGGAATGTACCTATGATGAAAGTACAATACCGACAGAAGAATATTCAATGTTCTAGTCGATCCTAGATTTTGTATTTGATGTTATAAATCTAATTGATCTTGCTACTACACACTCTGTAGCGACTGCTTTACGAATGGATATTATCAGAGAATATCATTCATAAGTTGCAAGCCAAAAGCGAAGGGCTGTTACCTCGAAGCAGCATGCTTGAAGAAAGTAATGGCAAAATTATTGAAATTTATCAATGCTCGAGGTATATTCGGTAATATAATTTTTTCCAAATCTTGGAACCAACATTTCTTATAATTGTCATATTGACAAGTTAACCTATTCACAAAAAATATTTTCAAATAACCTCTGAAACGCTAAGACATAAATGATGATTACCATGGGGTTTTTATCAAAGGTAATACCACGAGTGCTCCAAATTGTATCGATAATTTTTTCTTTTCCACGAAAACTTGTTCATTTGGCAAAAATATGAAAACAAACCGATTGATAAGATCACGAGTCCGTTAGGGCGAGTGATTTTATCTAAGTTCGGTTTGTTTGAATGTTTTTGCCTCAAATAAACAAGTTTGAGTGATGAAAATAAACAATTATGTGATGAAATTCGAAGAACAAGTTGTATTTGGAAGGATTATTCTTCCAACAATTTGAAATTATTTTGCTTTATTTTTCAAATGTATTAAATAAACAATATTCCCTTGGGTGATGGCACTGAATCGGTTTGTGTTTATTTTTCAATAAACTTTTTTTTTCATTCTGTTATATAACGTCGGTCTATTTCTGCGACTGAGGCTAATCACCGACGCCGGAAGCACTCCACTCCCAACTCCTAACCGGAAATTTTGGCGAGCCCACTAGTGTTCCAACCAGTGGTAGCGTTATTTAACGAGCCCAACATCCATGGACTCGGGACCTCGGTTTTACGTCTCCTCCGAAAGACGGCATATCTACATTATACTAGAATAATGTATTGCTATTGGTTAAAACCACCAAAATGTCAAATTTTGACAAGTGAAAAAATTATTCAGTGTAATCATTTGTTAATTGGCTATTTTCGAGCACGTGACTTAAAATAGAAAGTTTTAATAGGTTTGAATGTCAGAAAAAAAGTATCAGCTATAATATACTAAGAACATTGATAATTTGCCATACTTTTGTTATGGATTTCGGAAGCGTGCTGCTTGATATCAAAGCAGCATGCTTGAGGAAAGTTATGGCAAAATTATTTGAATTCATCAAGGTATATTCGGTAAGATAATTTTTCATACAAATGTATTTTATTCAATCCTCTATTGATTGATCGATTGAATTATCATTTTTATTCGTTATAGTTTTTAGCTTAATCTCGAATACGGATCGCACGATATCTATACATATTGGTGTGCAATATTCCGGAAACGGTTAATGCTGCCGTGTGTATCAATAGGTCCAAGGCGTTGAGTGAAAAAATATAAAGAGTCGCAGCCTTACGGTAATATGCGTTTGCTATGATGGTTCCGAAATCCAGCCGGCGCGACCGTCGTTTTGGTTTCGAGTTTGTCAGTGTTGCTTGAAACGTTATGAGAGTAACATCGCTGCGTATCAAGTGTGTAGGAATTATCGTTACCCGTGCGAATTTCGAATATATTATTATATTGTATTGTCTGTGACCCTGTCTCTTTTTGTGAACAATATTGTTTTTTAGTGTTTATAGTCATAGTCGTGACATTTTAGTGCAAATATGACAACGGCAAGTCATAGGTGTGTGTATAAAAACTGTTTAAATAACAATAGATGTGATAAAGACATTACATTTTTCAAGTTTCCAGTTAGCGACGGTAAACGTGCGCAAGAATGGCAAAAAACGTGCGGAAATATAAACATTGCATTAATGGACGTTATTGATTTGAAGAATAAATTAATTTGTGAGGTGCATTTTCCTCCTACTTGTGTTATTAAGAATAATAAGAGGAAATTGTTAACGAAAAATGCAGTTCCCTTACAGTTTATTGAAGAAGGTAAGCCAATAATGTTTTTTTCCAAAATGAAATAATATTCATAATTATTCGTGTAGTTTCACAACTTTTACAACTTTTGGCACCATCGATACTGAGAATAAGGATTTACCACACTTCTAAAACGATTTTCAACACCTCTATACTAAGGTCTCTTCAGGAAATGATTGAAACTTTCAAAATCGTTTTGACAGTGGGAGTATCAAAAGAGGGTACCTATTCCCATTTGGAAAAATCCAAATAATGTCATATCTCGAACAATGACGACGTTATCAAAAATATGAGTGCACCAAAAAATGCGCAACTTAAAAAATAGAAACTACGTGTCTGAGCATTTGTACCAAATCAAGCTTTTAACTAATTTGTTTCAACCTTCACAAACCATACCACAGTATTTTTAATTATTGTTGTATTAAAATGACTATTATAATTTCAGATAAAGTACAGCCTCTTCCATCAACGTCCGCTGGTGATGTACAGGAATTAAGGATTGGTGAAGCTTCAAAAACCTACGCCAGAAAACGGTCAAATTCTGATACTGAGTCGGAAATGGCTAGTAATATAAAATATTTGGATTATAACATTCCTGGTAAAACCAACTCTCCTGGTTCTGAAACTTCCTTTGACAGTTCCAAGTTTAGTGACCGCGTATTACAAATGGAGTCTCCAACGAAATATTTATTGAAAAAAAAAATAAATACATTAACTCACAAAGTTAATTTCATGAAAAAAAAAATTTGTGCGAAGCGGTCTCAAACATATCGACTTGAAAAGAAAACTTCTTTGTCCACGTCCTTATTTTTACTTAATGTATTGATTCATAAGAGTACTTTTGTAAAAACTTTTGTGAACATGCAGTTATTTCACAAAAAAAATACAAAATGGTCACAACATGAACAACAATTAGCCATGTCTCTGTACTATAAGTCACCAGGAGCTTATAAGTTTATGCTTTATTCCCTAAAATTCATTCTACCATCTGTAAGAACAATACAAAGTTGGCTAAAAGTGTGTAGTTTGATGCCCGGATTGGATACTCCTTTAATCAAGAAATTATCACTGAAGGCGAAAACTATGACGGACCAAGAGAAAAAAATTGTAGTGATGTTTGATGAAATTAAATTGAAACCTCAGCTGGAATATAATCGATTGCGAGATAATATTGAAGGATACGAGAATTTGGGATCTCTGGGAGGATGTGCCAAATTAGCAAATACAGGGCTGGTCTTTCTAATACGTGGTTTACTCCATAACTGGAAAATACCTTTGTGTTACTACGTTTCCACTGGGCCTGTAAGCAGTTCATATAATTTTTTTTATTAATATTTAGAGTTACATTTTTAGCAAGTTTAACTTTGTTTACATATCTCTTAACAGTTGACATTTATGGTATCGATATTTGGTTATCGATTCAAAATATCGAATTGTTACTACAAAAATACAACTACAGCGACATGAACACGCCCACCAGGGCTCACGTTTGCTTCTGCCAACTGTATTTGTGTGTTTCATATTAGCTTTACCTACCGGTTTGTTTTCTTTATGTATATTTTATAGCTATTTTTGTATCTAGTGCGCGAATCATTTAGATTTGTTATTTCCTTCTCTTAATTTCAAATGAAACATGATTTTTCAATTAACTAAAACTGATGTATCTAGCCAAAATTGAATATTTTTCAAGAAATTAAAATCACAAAACTAGGTCTCAATTCTAAACAACTTTTCCTACAACCACTATGCAAAACACGCTTTTCTACACAAATTTGTATACGCAAAGCAGGCCTTTTCCTAATTCGTTTGATAACCGTTGGAAAAGTAATGCGAAAAGTACACGCTATGGTACTTTTCCGCACCGTAATGTCAAACAAAGCTAACTATGAACTGTCAAATTTTTTTGACAATTCAACCTCAAGTGAAATTCTTCTAGTAAACTATTCCTTTCATTGTTTATTTCAATTTATTAATTATAAAAACATTAACCCATTAAGGACAATTTTAGGAATTATGAACCTATAGATCAAAATAATTTAAAATAATTTATCTTTTGAGTTGTCCAATTCGGACATTGAGAATACTCATCCAGATATTATCGAAATGACTCGAGCTGTAACCGAAAATCTGTTACCTCAGGTTTCAATACAAAATTGGTCAAATTTTACAATCAATTATACATTCAACTGATGTTTCTATTTATTTTCATATTGTAAGTTCTTTATGTTCAAAGTTTAAATAAAATACCTATATAAATTACTTTATTTATTTCATTAATAAATGTGGTTGTAGAAAAAATATTGTGTACAACTTGTACGCAAATCACTTTTCCCACTCGCTAGATTTGCGCTTCTGCGCTCGCTATAAGAATATAAGAGTTTTTGATTATTATTATTAAAAACGGAACCCAACGGTTTGCATTTGCAAAATTGAATCTGATATAAATTTTCCGCTTAATTAATAATAATTTTAATCCATAGGTACAATGTATACCTACTATTCATGTAATCATCACAAACAACTCATTTAGTTTAATCATTCATTTAAAAAGGAGTAGGTACGTTTTTTGAGAGCTCCGACCGGTTTTTCAAATTTTTTGTAAATTAAATTTGAAAAACAAACATTTTTGGCCCTCATTTGCGTATTGTCTGTCAGGCATTTTCGTTCGATCACACCTTTTTGAATAATGATATTGTTATATCACATAATCACATAGAATTCACCTTTATTAATTCTTATGTGGCAAAAAAGAACGAATATACTTAGGTACCTCCCTACAAGCTCTAAATCCAAACGTTGAAATCCAAAATTAATCTGTACCGTACCAGCAAGCTCGACTTCGACTTGTTTCAAAATAAGATATAAAAGCTTTTCGTAAGTGCCATGTGGCGGCACTACCGTACAAGCACGATGTATGTAGGGGGTCGCGGTACGGATAGAGGTAGGATGAGAGTGGGATGATACTACAATACGAATACGCTATATTGAATGAACCCTGCGTCTCTTTATATTTTTTCACTCAACGTCCAAGGATAGAAAAGTGATATTCTTCTGTATTTTTAGTTAACGACATATGTATAATGCGCACCTGAACAGATCGGCTCGCGGTGATCGAGGCTTTTCTTTATAAAATGGGCCATATTTGCATAAAAAAATAGTTCGAGCCGAAAAAACCGTTTGATTATAACTTGTTTAAATAATTGAGACTTAAACAAAACGTACCGGTTTTTCGCAAAAACGCCGGGCATCTTTGGATTTAGCGGTTCAAAGCACATGAGAATATCACTTCTTCATTCTTGGACCTATTAATATTGCACACGGCAGCATTAACCGCTTCCGTACTACAAGGTTCTTGTAATATGGGCGGAGAGAACGAATTGAGATTTAAATGATTACAGGATTTGGTGATATGCATAGAAGTTAGCAAGGAACGTGTAATGTCCTCAATCATTTATATCCTAACAGAATCCTCAGTGAATTGGTGGAGAAGTTTAACGGAACTAATTCAGAGAAAACTCAACCAAATCCGAAGGCAGAACAGTCGCATCAACTTAAAACAAATTTTGAGATGTTTGTGTTCTGTTAAAAGACAATCTACACTCGACTACTAGACAAATATCCAAGAACTTGATATGTCGCAAACATCCGTAGTGGAAATTTCACGTGGAAATAAATTACAATCATGAAAAATGATATTGGTTTAAGAATCGTCAGATAATTATTCCGATAGACGTGAAGAGTTTACAGATATTATGATGGAAAAACATCCAAATGTTCCAAGTGAAGTTAGGTTTTGCGTCAAGCAGCCATTAAGGCACTGAGCTATTGTGTAATCAGTTCCAAAATGGTGTGGGAATGCCTAGACAAACTCAATGAACTAGGCGAGAACAATATAGTCACCTTACTATGGATTCCAGGACACACTGTAATGGAAGGAAATGAAATAGCAGATGAACTAGCAAAAAAGGGGACTGAAATACCTTTCTGGGGGCCTGAACCCTTTTGCGGAATCAGCCCCAATGTAATATTGGAAGAAATAAGTGAAGCCGAGAAAAAGAGAAGATCTGACCATTGGAAAGATCTAGTAGGGCTTATACAATCAAATACTCTTCTGGGTGACTACAACCTGTTGAGATCAAAAGAATGCATAAGTCAAAGTAAAACTGCGCTAAGAGTTTTAATAGGGATCCTAACGGGACGTTGTCGCCTGAATGGGCACCTGAAAAAGCTCAAAATAGTGGAGGAAGAAGAATGCAGATTTTGTGGAATGAAAGAAGAAACCTCCATCCACATACTTTCCAACTGCACAGCACTTCAGAATCCTAGAGCACAGCACCTAGGAGATTACTGGATAAAAGAGGAACCTTTGTCTAAGTTGAAACCTGCAGACATCTTGAAATTCCTCCGGGAAATACGACTAAAGGAACTACTAGTTTCTGAGACTCTCCTCAGAAACTGAGTAGAAGTAAGGGGGCACAATAGATCTTTGAGGTCTCAGTGAATGTCACCCCAAACACACACATACATACATAGGTTTTGCGATGAGGCCAGCCTTTCCATTCGTGAAAACATAAGTCGGCATAACTATGGATACTGATCACGTAATAATCCGTTGGATGTGCGAATCCCGCACTAAATATCCACAAAAACTGACCGTATGGGTGATAATTTGGAATCATTGGAAGATAGTAATATGCCTGAGTCGGAATCAGAAGATTACACGATTATCACAGAGCTGGGAAGAATTGAGCAGTCAGGGCTGCTGGAAAATACATTGCAAAGTTCCATTCGCGTATCACAAGGTATGAATCAATAATTCACCATTTTATTTTCCAATTAAATTTTTCCGTTGAAGCCTTTATAATTGATAGTCATATTGGGGTGACAATCACTGATACCAGAAAAATCTTCTGTGTTCCCTTTTTTCCAATCTATTCTTGAGGAAAGTCTTCATGATTAGTTGTTTCAGTTAATGTGAGTATCTCTCTACTATGTGTTGTGCCCTACGGTTCAGTAGGAACATATGACACAAGGGCGCCCTCCTTTTCTTGATAATGATATTTATTCTCTTGTAAATCACTTTATCATTGTACAAAAGTAATTTTTTTGTTCAGTGTTTCTAGTTTTCCAAGCTACAATAAATTTTCTCTTTTCTCACTTAATATATGCACTTTCTTCTTTCCTTCTTTCTTTCTTCTTGTTAGTTTCTCATACATTGTATTATTTTCAGCACTTCTCGGGAGAATATTCTCTCTCTAAAAGATTATCATTATATCAGATAGTCAAGCAGCCATTATAGCACTGAGGAGTTGCGTAATAAGTTTCAAAACGGTATAAGTGTGCTTAGGTAAACTTAATGAACCAGATGAGAACAACTCTATCACCTTACTGTGTATTCCTGGACTTAAATTGCCACTTTTTCCATTACATTGAAAAAAATTCACACTTCACATCAACACAAATTTGTTATAGTTCATCACATGCTAAATGAAGTAGCGCAAAAGCCCAGTAATTTCACAATCCTACAATTAATATCGTGTATTCTCACTTCTCTCATGAATGTCACCCCCCTGTATTGGAAATCCCACATGAAGCGAAATCTTATCAGCTATAATATACTAAGGACATTGATAATTTGCGATAATTTTGTCATGAATTCCGAAAGCGTGTTGCATGGTAACCTGGTAACCCTTAATTTTGTTGAAATTTTGTTGAAATTCCGCCAAAATATGAAAATAAACTCATGCAGTTATCAGACAACATGCTTTCATGAAAAATTATTAGTAATTTTGATGCACTCGTATCAGTAATTCTGATGCACTTGTGTAATTACTTCCGATAATTTTTATTTATGAACATAAAAAGCCTAAAAAGTAACTTTCAGTTATCCAACAAAATAGCGGAACAATTTAAATTGGATATTCTATTCATCCATAATTATTGATTGTTAATATTTGAACCAAACCTGAAACAATTCGAGGATTTCTTCACGCTCACCTTTAAAATGCTTCAACCATTCGGCTAGCACCATCCCGGTTGTCAGTATTTGAAAGTGCTATGAATATAGCGTACTTTTCTGAGCAGAATTATGCATTTTTCAATTGAGTCAGAGCAAATTTAAGGAAATTGACCTTTTTTTAACGATCTTTCCCAATCTGCTATTTTTTATGAAGTATATTTGGCAAAAAAGTTAGTTCGCATTTGATAGTTTTGTATAGAAACACAGTGCATTAATAACCCCTAATATGGGTCCTATTTGTCCGTGTCCTGTGACCTGTCCATTATCACACCCTAAAGCTAAAGCTAAACAAAAGTGAATTTACAATTGCATACAAAATGAGAGGAGAAATAAAAAATGGAATTTCCAGTTGCAAAAGCCCATATAATAAGAAAAAAAAATACTATTATCCAACAAATGCTGAAATCAAAATTATACAAAACAAATCAACAGCTATCCAATAAATGCAAAAAATCAAAATATATAATATTATATCCATTAAACAGCAAGGAGATGAAGAGTTTTATTATTGACCGAGCACCAACATTATTTCGAGAGGGTTTTTTTCTCGAGCGAAATAAGAGTCTTATAAGTCTTATATAGTTATTTACGTAATTAGTGGGATATGGACATTATTAACGCACGCATGTGAAGTTTGCAAGACGAGGCCGTAGGCCGAGTCGTGTAATCACATGCAAATTTCGACAGTGTTGATCTACAAATCGGTAGAGAGCGCCCTAATCGTTCAAGCTGATTTCTTCCTAGGCGCTTACCCTGACATCCGACTAACATGTACATTGTCTGTTTTTGCTCTTCACCTCATCCATAGATTATGAAAGCGTTCCTCATGCCGTTTTTTAGCGTGCGTGAATTTTAAGCTGATGACCATTTTGTTCAAATGATGGATTCAAGATTTTTGAATTTGTTCATTATTGACCTAGGTTAATAATAGGGGAAATTATCAACCACTGATAAAAAAATTCAACTTCTCAGTTGGCTAGGAGACGCACTAATTTTCATCTCAACAGCTAGTAGTGGAGAAAATAGTATTGAAGAATATAGCCAGTTCAATTCCACTAAGTCTTAAATTGTTACCATGGATATGTTTGTCACGTTCATATTAGTCGTTATGGTAAATTTTGTTCATCAAATTGTAATGAAAATTTGGGAACTATGGGTTTATAGACTATGAGCCCATGGGGAAAAAAGTGTCGCGATTTGAAACAGCAGCAAACCCATTCAGAACGATAGTTTATCATGCCACCATCGGTTCCAGCACTATGGCGTACATTTTCGCTTGTGCAGAAAAGCGCAGTGGAAAACTGAATACTTTATTTTTCACCCCCTGAAACCGTGATATGAAACTGTACGCCGTTTGTTATATTTGATAGTAGAATCATAGGTGATCGGTCCAGACTCTATGACGTTCAAAAATAATAGTTCGGAAAATCTAGGGAAATTTTCAAAAACTCTTATTTTCTACCCTTTAAAAAGGTGATTTCAAACTGTACGGCATTGGTTTCTGTAGATCATACAACATATAAATAAATATTTGACAGAAGTTCCGTACAAAAAAAGTTGTGTGAAAAGCCGTGTGAAATTATTTCTTTTCCGAGAAACCAATGCCGTACAGTTTGAAATCACCTTTTTAGAGGGTAGAAAATAAGATTTTTTTGAAATTTTCCTATACCAATGATCTCCTACGATTCTTTTATCAAATGTAACAAACGGCGTACAGTTGCATATCACGGTTTCAGTGGGTATAAAATAAGAGTTTTTAAAAATTTTCCTAGATTTTCCGAACGATTATTTTTGAACGTCATATGAGTCTGTACCCGATCACCTATGATTCTACTATGAAATGTAACAAACGGCGTACAGTTTCATATCACGGTTTCAGGGGGTGAAAAATAAAATATTCAATTTTCCACTGCGCTTTTCTGCACAAGAGAAAATGTACGCCATAGTGCTGGAACCGATGGTGGCACAATAAACCATCGTTCTAAATGGGTTTGCTGCTGTTTCAAATCGCGACACTTTTTTCCCCATAGTCTATTATTCGTAGAGAGAATTTCCAATCGATTGGAAGTTTGTCAAACTCTGACATTCCGTTTGTGATTCGTTGTGAATCGATTGACAATTTTTGTTTGTACGAGCGGGTGGGAAATGTTGACATCATGACAGTGATGTCTTTGATAAAAATTAACTAAACGTTCTTCATCACTTGAAGAAGAGCTTGAATTATTGTCGTATATATGAAAAAAATAAAGAATGAGTAAATAATTTTGCAATGTGTGTGTCATTCTTTGGCTATCCTATAAGAAGCCAGATATTTGTTTAAATGTCAGGTATTACAACATACAAATGATTCTATGTATGTTTTATTTTAGAAGGAACTGACTGGTTAGTTATTTCCGTGTTTTTTTCACAATGGAAAAATAGTAAAAATATGTCACTTTCTACAGCTTCACAATACGCATGCCCAAATTGAAAATTTTATCCTGGTCAGCAAATTATTCTGATAGTTGGCAACTAATCCGAAACCGCAAATTTCTTCCTATCAACAGAGGACTTTCAAATCACCAACTGTCAAATAGTTTTTACGACGCTTTTTTTTTAATGCGCATGCCTCTGACGGTTTCTGATAGTTCCTGACTGTTCTACGGACAAACCTTATAACTCGCGGGCCATAGAAACAGATTCGCGGGCCGCCTGTGAGATGGAGCAAACCCATAGCACGGTACCTGAACGAGAGAAGAAAGTGCCTAATTTGAATGTAGACTGAAAATAATTATGAACGAAAATTCTCAACTTGAGATAAGGTGTACTGATTGTGATTAGTGATAGATCTACTGGATGTAACAAATTGAAATGGATTGTAATAATTTGACAAACCTATGAAAATACATTAATGAGTGACTCTTCAAAAAGCATGGATAATTTCACTTTGATTGTGAAGGCGTGGAAACAAACGAGATGAAACAAAACAAGGACTTTGCCAAGGCGTTTTAACATAATAAATAATCATACCCGATCTTTTAATTTTATTAAATTCAAGAACAATTGTATACTCTTCCAAGTTCGCATTGCTTACCTTTAAATATTCATCATTCACCAAACGGAGCCTTTTTTAAATCGATCCCATTAATTTCACAGTGTTATTTAAAATGTTATCTTCGGATTCACTATAATAATAGTTTGGTTTCAATCGATTCTTCCAACTTCTTGAATGATAGAATATTAATTTTTACAATTGTTTGATCAATTTCTTCAATAAATTATCAAAATGTGCGCTTATTTCTATAAAATGTTCATTCATTACAAGCTTTGATCCACCAACAATGTTTTTTGGAACTTTAGTTCTTTATGCCAGGTTATGTTTGAGCGACCAGGAGTCGCGACGCAAAAGATCTAACCGTTACGCGTTACGTTACGCTACGTTATGTCACATTGCTTCGTTATGTGCCTTGCTTTTGCGTGCTTGTGCCTCCTTAGTCTCTCTCTCTCGTTTACAAAGCAGCGATTCATAATAATAAATATGCTCCTACCCGGATTCGAACCCGGGCCGCCCACGTGCAATGCGAGCATTCTAACCACTGAACCACCGATGCCATATTGAAATTCTATGCAAAGCTGGTATTCGCAGTGCTAGTGATTCACTTGAATTTGTTCAGATTAATTTTTACTATTATTTCCATAATTTTTTTTGCGCGATTAAGGGGTCTAGCTACTTTTCGAAATACAGGGTGTTGAAATTTTGAAAACTTGAATGTTTTAATTCGATAACTTAAAAATGGATGGATAAATTGATTTGATATTTGGCAGGTAGTTTTTAAATGTAAAAGGGCATATTTTGAAAGAAATTGTAGTTTGTGCAACTAGTGTGGATATGATGGCCATATCGCACGAGGACGAAGATAGAGCACGACGCCGTAGGCGGAGTGCTCAATCGTTCAAGTGCGATATGGACAATCGACACGAGTCGATTAGCATATTTTTTCTACGACCCACTTAGGAAAAAATATAGAAAATAAAAATTTCTATAAACTGTAATATAACTTCAAATTAAAAATTTTACAATTCAATTTTATGTTTCCACTAATTTTGTGGTAAACGAATGTCCAATTTGTAAAATGCTACGGTTTCCTTTTTCAAATATACGATGCTGTTATAAGTAGATGTTGCCAGTCGGACTCCCTCATGGAGGGTACCGTACCATTATCTATAATAATGAATATTCTGCTAAATATTTCAAACGTCTACCTGTTGTCGTTATCAATATCAAGCAGAATGATTATTTAAAAATAAAATTAACAATAAAAAAAATTCCTCGCGGGGAATCGAACCCGGGTCTACCGCGTGAGAGTCTGGTGTGCTTACTACTCAACCATCAAAGAATATGCAAATTGTTTATCTATAACGTCAGATGTATTACATAACTTTGTGTCCCGCGACACGTTCTACCTTTTTTATATATCTCTGGGTCAAATCTTCCACCCTGGATTGAAATCACGTTCTCTCACCATACACAGTTGAGTTTGTTTGCGTTGGTTCAGTTCCGACGACAATACATTATAATGGTAAGCATAAACTCAACCAATTCTCAAAATTAGCTTCATGTATACGATCAACTGCACAGACATGGGAATTTTGTCAATGTTTCCCATGATGATAGCCGCTTTTAAGTTCAACCATAAGAGAGTAAGGAGACTAGGGAATTTTCAAATGCTTCGAAGCTCAGAAATGAAATGTTATATATGCATTGAATTATGAACCATGGGCTAGTTGAAAACACCAAGTGTCGTCTCCACCAAGAAACAGATGATTCTGTGCTATTGTATGCTGTCCATAAACTGATTTCTACCGAGATTATCAACTACCTTAGCTAAATTGATTTGGATCGAGGAAGAGTAGACAGTCATTGGCGCATATCACGGTACCAAACTAAATACTAACAAAATTACCAAGGAATTATGAAAATCATGACTCTTCATTCCATTCATCTGACAAGATAATCCTTTTCAAGACAGTCATGCTTTTTATACCAAAATACCACAACTTAACATAGCAGGACGATTGGCAACAATGCTATCCTATACCTGTGTACTGCCATCTGAACTCCGCACTAGTAACCTCAAATGTTATGCATGGGTGAACCTTTGTCGAAGGACAATACCTAAAATATACAGAGCAACTGCTTTCACGGTGCATAGATCAGCTGAGGATTGTAACAGGTTTGATGACTGATTATGCACCAATAAAGGAACACCCGAATAAATTGAAATTATACAACGCCACATGCGGTAGAGCAATGGAAAATGGGAACAATGTGTTGTACCAGGCGTCTGATCAAGAGAGACAACTAGCTGTATTCCAAAAACTATTTATCGTACAGCTTGGAGAAAAAAAATGTAGCGACCTCACAGTAGTCGCATAGGATATGTAGCATCTCACTTTGGTAATAAGCAGCATTTGAATCAAAACTGGAAAAAAAACTACTCAGGTATTATTTGAAATAGTTTTTGCTAACGAATTATATTTTTTTTCATAAAAATTGTATTCTGTTCAATTGTAAATAGGTGTGATGAATATTTGTATTGAATGAACTTTTTATTTTTGTTCAATCTGAGGGGAGAGGGAACACAATACACTTATGATAACTAAAATATGAGACGTATACTCATGATTTCAAAGTATGACAAATGTTGAAAAACTCCATCAATAATAGTGCGACTGCTGGAACATTCCAATCCGTGTCCACTACGAGATTGAGCACATCGTTCAAAATGAATTATAATTTTGAAAAATCTAGTGAACAGGCTTTATAGGTAATCGAAGTGGAAATGCCCAAGATAAAATTATTTTTCTCGTTGATTATTTTGTTATTGAGCTGGAAATAATCATTTCTCACTTTTCAGTTCAATTTCCTATAAAGTGTGTTTCCCAGTTTCTTTCCTCACTGCAATTTATAAATGGTACACCCTATATTTGACTATTATATTTTGTACAATGTTTGAATTGAATATGTCCGTTCAAAGTGGGTCAAATAGAGTCCAAAGAAGTCGTTGCAAACATACATACATACATACAAGTGAAGCTAATATAATTTATTTATTTAATTGCTTTCACTTTTCATATTCATAACTTCGCTTTGCATAATATGTAACAAATATTTAAAAATAATTATAAACCTCAGGGAGATTCGATCCCGCGACCTCCTGCCTCCTCATCAGGTGCTTCAACCAACTAAGCCAGGGCACCAGCCAATGTTTTCCCTCAAGTAGAACGTTCCAAATAATAAGCTCGTTGAAAACGGAATAACTCCATCATATTGAAAATTGAATAACACCCTATTTGTTATCACTTTATTTCATTGACATCGGTCTTTGACGATTGTGCAAAATTTCGAATCAATCTGCTAGTTCATAGTGGGTCAAAATCGAGTACAGGAGTCAGTATTTAATAAACAAACATACATACATACAATTCAATCTAATATAAGATTAATCAAAATACCAATTATTCTCCAACAGTCACAGAAATTCACCTTATGAAGCTGATTAATGAATTATTTATTATTATAATCATCAAGTGATAATTATTCATTCGCTTATGAATGAGTCAATATAACGACAAACTCTATATACAACTCTGTGTCTTGATTGCGAAGTTGATGTTGGCTGACAACAAATACCACTCGGTAAATTCTAACGGCGACATTTACCACCTATCGCGCTTATTGGCCAAATCAAATAGCGCGCTTCACTGGCCTCCTGTTACACAGTTCTGTTCAATTCCACGGAATAAATGCCACAAATTGCAGGTAATCGACTGAAAAGATGCTACACATCAGAAAATCTGTATTACAAACTCGCATACGAAAAACCGTTGGTGATTATTTCCAAGTTTTCCACCCCACCGCTAAAGGGGATAGTTCACAATAATTGTACAGTAACACCATTTTTCTATTATAAATCTACCATCATAGTACCATGAAATTTGAATAGTCGTAATCATTAGATAATTTTACGTTAGACTGCACCAGTACTATTTCTCTACCTTGTGAAATAATTGTTAAAGTTGAGTGGAAAAGGAATAAAACGGAATAAAACGCTAGGAAATTTTGATATTCCAGAAAAAATTTCACTCCATTTCCTAACTGTAACGATGGGATTTTTTTTCACAGTTGTTGGTGTTCTACATGAATTATTGAAAACGCATTGTTTATGAGAAATTAATTTATATTTTGAAAATTTCAACTAACGCGATTCTACCAATATATCTAGGAAAATTTGATTCTGCTTAATTCCTTCAATTCCATCCATGATCATTGTTAAAGCGAGCTTGCGAACACAAAAAACTGACGTTGTTTATAATATTGTTGTGATATTGTTAAGATCTTCCATGACAACACGATGTTAGGATTTTCCTGTGTACGTGATTTGTTTCTTCCTCGGAATCAAAATTTCATCTTTCAGCTAGATTACGAGAAGTCTTGAACGACACACGGCCAATGCGTAAATAACGGTATCGGTTGTTATCATATCCAAAATCATCCGTTATTTGTAACGGCCTTGTAACGTTAATAATTATTTAATAATTCACCCTTACCTCATAACATAATATCCAAAGAGATCTTTTGTTGGCAATATATAGCAGTATATGATTATTTGAATCTGTTGGTGTTTCTACTGCCCCTTTTTTAGCACGAAGGAAGAAAAAAGATATTGCTTGTCAGAACGGCTGTTACGTAAATGTCGAGTATACTGCTGCAATGCGGCTGTGGGAGAATCTCGAAAATTAACTTTTCAACACAAATTGGAGATAAAATCTTAATTCTAAACAGCGAAACAAGATCTTTTTTTATTAAACCCTATAAGCAGCTGCTTTTCCCGTTTAACGGTAATTTGAAAAGTAATTACTTTTGGAGGAATCTTAGGCATGCTCCGATTTTATCAGTTGAGTTGTGAGATAAAAGACAGAATTATAAGATGAATTCACTTATGAGTGGGATTTTATTAGACTGGAAGGTAAAAAATCTGAAATTCGGCAGAATTGGGGAAAATTAGCTAAAAAGTCCAAAAGTTGATTGGAGGATATCGAACTGAATACATATTTAAATAGACCAGTATCAACATAACGAACTTAAATATTCTTTAATTATAATTATATATGGTACAGTTATTATATACAATGATTTGAGCTTGATAAGTTGAACACCCGCTTGTACTTGCAATAGTTGCTATATCTTGATGGATATTAATACCTTGAAGGAATTGGGATCAAGAGTAAAGTTTGGTGTTATCGACAACCCGAACTTGACTAGAGCTTCTGATTGCTCCATTTGACGAGTGCGTGAAATAGTCGAAGCAAGTTTTTTATATGCTGCGACTCTCATGTGGAGTATAATAAGTATTATATATTTGCTAGAATAACTACGTTTGACAATTATTGCCTTGGAATAATTACCAAGAGCAGGTTGGTGACCACAATTTGTCCATGCGACTGGTCGTACTTTTCCCACCAGTTAACTATAAGGTCACGATATAGCCAATTTCTGTAAATAATGTGAAGGTTTCTTCATGAGTCTGGTAGTTGGGGATCTAGGTAAATTGTTCGAAATCAATTCTTCGAAAGTCAATTGTTCGAAATCAATTATTCGAAAATCAATTCTTCGAAAGTCAATTCTTCAAAAGTGAATTATTCGAAAATCAATTGTTCGAAAATCTATTGTTCGAAATTCAATATTCTGAATAGAATATAAAAAAATAGATAGATAGAAGTTTTTATTACTTTGTTTACCTTATTAAATGTTTGTTAAGCGTTTATCTCTTAGAAATCTTTTGCGATAACGGGAAATCCTAATGACAACGGTAGGTCTAAATTATACATAAATACCTATTAGGGTAGATTTTATAAATAGGTAGGTACCTAAATCTTTATTGTTATTATTGGATTTAAGTATAAATACAAGAAACGAATGCAATTTTTGACTAGTCTAATTATTTCGACGACGTAGACACCTTTACTTTGCAATTTTGTATTGTTAAAATTGAATTTGTTACCAGCGAAAAGGGAAATCCCAAGCTATTGTTGAATGGTTTTTTGTTTGTCAAAGATAAACAAATCGACACTTAAATATATTGGAAATGTGAATTTTTTCATTCAAAGAAATGTCAAGAGTTATAACGGAGCGAAATGAAATCAATAAAGGACCTGTTGAACATAACCATGGTGGAGATGCTGCACGTCTACAAGTTACAAAATTTTTGGACCAAGTACGGGACTGTGCCAAAAACACACTTGATACTCCTCACCGCATAATTTCAACATATTCAACACAAGTCAGTACTCATTCAGTTGGGCGTTTGCCAGAGATTAACAATATAAAACGAACTATTCGAAACATCAGACAAAGAAACGATGGTGCACCCGCTCTTCCTCAATCCAGACGAGATATTATTTTTCCTGACATGTACAAACAAACCTTGAAGAAAGAAGTTTTTCTCCAATTTGATTCTGGGGCCATCGATTCGAGAATTTTAATTTTTGGAACACAGAAGTCCCTTAAACTTCTGGAACAATCAAATAACTGGTTTATGGACGGAACTTTTAAAACAGTGCCCCATTTATTTGGACAATTATATTATACAATACATGGTTTGAAAGATAATTATTCCATTCCGCTTCTATATGCGCTTCTTCCTTCTAAAGCACAAAGTACCTATATAACATTTCTTCAGGAGATCAAAAATCTTAGTCCGACAGCTGCTCCAAAAACAGTCATGATAGATTTTGAACAAGCT
Organism: Galerucella tenella; assembly: GCA_910591685.1. Classification (NCBI taxonomy): domain Eukaryota; kingdom Metazoa; phylum Arthropoda; class Insecta; order Coleoptera; family Chrysomelidae; genus Galerucella; species Galerucella tenella. Next base: position 17,514 of record CAJUYH010001188.1, on the reverse strand, counting down.
ATGATAAACGCAGTGTCCATTGCTTTTCAAGAAGCCACAATAAGAGGATGTTTTTTTCATTTCTGTCAGTGTGTATATAGAAAAATTCAATCATCTGGCTTAAAACAACGATACGACAACGATGAAGAATTTTCTTTAAAAATAAGGTTGCTAAATGCACTAGCTTTTGTTCCCGTACAATTTGTAGAAAAAGCATTTAACGAACTAGACTTCAGAAGAAGTACAACCGGTAGTCGATTATTTCGAAGATACCTGGATAGGACGCCCTGACAGGAGAAACAGGCGACGATCTCCCTAATTTTCTCATCAAATGTGGAACTGTTTCGATGGCGCTATTGCAGGACTACCTAAAACGAATAACGCTGTAGAGGGTTGGCACAGAAGTTTTGAAAGTCAAATTTCGGCCATCCATCCATCTGGAAATTTGTGGACGCTATCAAAAGGGAACATTTCTTAAATGAATTGAAAATCGACCAGTATACTGCAGGAGCACCTACGCCAACTCCAAGAAAAAAGTATGTTGATTGCGCAAAACGAATATTAAATCTGGTAGAAAATTTCGATCCAACCAATATTTTAGATTATCTAAAAGGAATAGCTCATAACTTGAGTTATTAATTTATATTTTATTGTTATTAAAAAAAATACCAAAAAAAAAATAAACAAAAAAATGTTAAAAACCGAAAAAAAAACAAAAAAAGAAAAAAATACCAAAAACGAAAAAAAAACAAAAAATACAAAAAAAAACCAAAAATTAAACAAAACTTCTAAACACGCCTGCTTTACGCTGACAGTCCTAAGCCTGTGCCTAAGTGTGATGGGAAGTTCTTTAAAAAAGAAAAACAAAAAATACAAAAAAAAAACGAAAAATTAAACAAAACTTCTGAACACGCCTGCTTTCCTATGACAGTCCTAAGCCTGTGCCTAAGTTTGAAGGGAAGTTCTTTTTTATTTAAAATTTATTTAACATAATTTTTAACTATTCGTTTCTTACATTTATACTAAAATTTACCACAACATAACTTCTAAGTAGATAACCACAACGTGATCTTATTACGTGGTGGAGGTTTTTTGTAATAACAATAAAGAATTTTTAACTGAAATTCGGTGTCCTCTTAAATTTAATAAATCTATTCCAGATATTTGATTTCGAAAAATTGATTTCGAACAATTGAGTTTCGAACAATTGATTTCGAATAATTTACCGGTACCCGGTAGTTGGCATAAGCAATGATCGAAATATATAGACGGTGAGTAACTGTATTGGGAATAGTAGCAGTTACTTAGTCCATACTGCACTATCTGCACTAAGTTTGGATTTATTGTCGAAATATTCACATCTTCAAATGGGCTCCCACATAAAATATATTTCCTCAACGTTTCGGTAGCATTATAACGTTATCAAGTATAATTAATTTTTCGAAACATTCCATACCTCATTGGAAAACCAGAAGGAGTAATTTGAATTTAAGTTGGCAATTCTGTAGACCTCTGATTGGTCAGGCCCAGTTTCACACAACATTTTTAGCATTGACATCAGCTGATTATTTCTCATTTTTGATAGTTCTGACAGATAAATATACTTGATCGCATCCGCTCTTGTTATTTTATCATACCAAGATGGAGGAACAAAATACAGTGCAAATAATATTGGTGGAATACCAGAAATGCTGTTTGAGGAACAAAAAGTTATTTATATTGGATAAAACTTTGCAAGCTTTGGAACATATTCAATTCAATTGTGTTATCCTTGGAAAAATTAAATGTATTGTATTTTCACACATTTGGAAAAATATCGTCAAAAGTAGAACATGACAATATCTGTCTATGGAGGATATAAGCTATTGGAGATATAAAACAATGTAGAAAATAATGAGTTTTGTTGAAATTTTATGGATGAGGCTTTCACTTGATGTATATCCATACTAAATAATGAAATGAAACAATTTGATTTGTTAAAATCCACATTATATTTGAGCTAATTATCTTTTGTACTTTCCTTGTGGCATTACTTATTCTTTTTTCTCTAATTTTTTGGGGAATCAAACCACAATAATGTTTTTTATTTTTCAATTCGACGTTTCGGTAGCGTTCACCTTAAAAAAGAGGTTAAAATTAAAGTTGTGACGCGTTTCGCTAACACAGTAACTTTCTCAAACGAATTGGGGTATAATGGAAAATTTTCAATTTATACAGTGCCTTGATACTGAATTTTACGGATCTTGACAATAAGATTATCTATTTACATGGAAATAAAAAGCAAGGTCTGAATATAGTATTAACTGAAGTATCCAAGTTTACCTGGAAATTCATTCACAACAATATTACCGCAATCTTTTTAGGTAAAAAGGTTCAATTGTTGATATTTATTTGGTCGTTGAGAAGATCATCTAAATATTTGTCATTATCTATCCCAAGTGCTTTTGAAAGATTCAATTTTAGGGATTTAGGTTCTACATGCAAAATTTCCAAATTTGAATTGAAAGTGTGTTGGTTTGCTAATAAATGATTTGAGTATTTGGAATCTGATTTTTGGTTGTCAAAGTTACGTTTGTGTTCTGAAATTCCATAGTATGTTGTGCTTTCAAATTGATTATTTTTGTTTTCATCAGAAAAAGTCAGAAGGAAATACTTGTTCTAGAGTATGCTTAAGTATCTTTTTATTTATGATATTGTCTATTAAATTTGGATCGTAATTATTATTAACTGCTATTCGTTTTATCATATTTAGCTCTTTGTTGTAATTTGCCCTTACAACGACGAAACTTTAGACTCGAAAATTTGCTTCAAAACCGATAACAATTCATCTAAATCAATTAAAAAGAACACATCTAAATCTAAGTTAAACAAATGTAGAGGTATGACAACCAAAAATCAGATTCCAACTAATCAAATCATTTATTAGCAAACCAACACACTTTCGATTTAAATTTTGAAATTTTGCATGTAGAACTTAAGTCCCTAAAATTGAATCTTTCAAAAGCTCTTTAGATAAATAATAACAAATATTCAGATAATTTTCTCAACAACCAAATAGGTATCAACAATTCTCCCTCATCAAACATTTTTACCTGAAAATATTGCGGTAAGATTGTTGCGAATAAATTTCCAGGTAAACTTTTTATATAATTTAGTTAATCCTTTATTTGGATACTTTTTGCTTTTCATTTTCACGTGAATGAATTATAATTTTATTGTCAATATCCGTTAAATTTAGTATTAAGGCACTGTATGAATTAAAAAATTTTCATTATTCAGATTCAGTCCAGTTTCACACAACACTTTTCAGCATCGACATCAGCTGCTAATTTCCATTTAAGATAGTTCTGACAGATGAATTGATCTATTTTTGTCATCGCATCCGCTCTTATTATTTATTATTTTTTCTTAGTTTCCACTCTATTTCGTTAAAACTGTCTTTCAAAAACATCAATTAGCAAGTGTATTGAATATCTGCAATATCCTTCTACTTCGAGTATCAGCTCTTCGCTTAGGATTGTGTTTTCACTCCCATTCAAAACGAATATAAATTATTGTAATATCGTTGTTGTGAAGTACAAATTGTAGCATATTTTTTAAAACTAACTCACTGACTCTCTTTGCAATGCATTTAGTTGAATATTGCTCCAATATTTCAGTTTGAAACAAAATTTTTAAATACGAAACAGAAAAGAGTTTAACATTCTGCTTAATGCTTAGGTACGCCTGAAGAATATACTAAATATCGGAGAAGAAATCGTGGCTAATTCCTTTGCCCATCAAGGCATATTTAATATACATATTTGGAACACGACTGTTGACTACTTTACCGAAACATCCTTTAGTAACTGATCTGGTAACTTTTAGTGGTGTGGATGATGCTTTCCAAATTACTCCTCCTGGTTATTGAATGAACTATGTAACCATCTGACACTTAGAAAAAATCATCGACTGTCAATCAATATTATTTAGGAACTTGACACTGCCAAAAATTGTTAAATCTCCAGAGTCTGCTCACAGTATATAATATTTTTTGATAAAATTGATTGTGAATGATGACATTTTCATCCATCACATTTTAATAGTATTATAGTCTACAGCAAATGAGATCCAGTGAAGCTGTAACTTTTTCATTAAGACATAATTCGTTGTTTTGAAGTATGTGTTGATTAGCTTTATGATTTTGTGTATCAAAGTGTGTATTGATTGGAAACAACAATAAAGCATAAGAAACTCCGGATCAAAAGTGATAATACTTTCCTGAGACCGGTTATTGTTAATTGGATTATTGATGTGTTATACCTTTCCATTCTGTTCCCTGTAATTTGTGGCAATGATTGGCAGTGATTTCGTGCAATGGGCCGGAAGTGTGTAACAGGAAGCCATTCGAGCGCGCTCTTTGATTTGACCAATGAGCACGAGCAGTGGTAAATGTCGCCTTCATATAGTAGCAATGCATTTACCACTGAATCAGATTTGCACTTGAGCTACAGTGCTGTGTATTGAATTGTGGTTACATGAACTTATTTATATGCCCAAGCTAATTTACTGTTAATAATTCGTGAGAAATGCTAGTGAGTTGGAATGAATGGTTAATAAAATTAATAAATTTCCCAAACGGCAATTGATAAGTGTAATGTCAAACAAACCGATTATGCAGCTCTACGCCAATTCTGACGCACTATATAAAATTTTGTCTGGACAATATAGAATTTATCATGAATATTTTTCCCACGAAGACTTTCCCAAATATTTGTTGTCGTGTCAGCAAATTTTATTGACGAAAATTTTCGTGGTAAACTTTATAGTAATTTTCAACAGTAATTTTTTGATAATTTCAACTAGATGCATGAACCACGAAATGATCATCGCTGTAATTTGTTACTAACAAATCATCAGTAAAATTTTGATGCTATTGGTCGATTTAAATTTTTTTCTCTTCACTATTGGCTGACAGGATCGCTTAAGAAATAATTGGCATAATTCTTTGTTTGTCTAGTTCAGCTCTTACTTTTGGTACATACCGGGTGTCCCAAGTTATCGTATACAGGTGATGTCTCGCTTATTTGACAAGATAATTAATAAATGAAGAAACTGCATTGAATGGCATTAAAGTACCTTCCTAATGACCTATAAAAAATGTTATACATTTGACAGCCCTGTGGTAGCTACCTCTCTCTTTCTATTTTCAAATGGTACCCCCATGTCATTGGAAATTTGGAATACAGCGATAGCACATACTTGGTATTTTTTTCAATCAATAATAACAAAAGCATCAATATTTCATAAAGTATGAATTGCAACTGAAATACCTCTGATGCAATTCAAAAAACGAACAAAAAAATTACAGCAGGTGTTTAGAATCATTTTCTACAGAATCCTTGCAAGCTGAAAAACATGTTAGAAGTGTTGTTGTGCAGGCCCCGTCTGAGTCATAGCTGGTATAACGCTACGAGATGCTTCACGAATGCGTTCTTCAAGATCCTCTAAATCATAAAGTACTTCAACCCAGAATTGAAACTCTTACGTTGTCAGCAGTGACTACTGTTTCAAAAGCCATCTAAGTTTGGCCGCAGGAAATATAAATTTTAGCGTTAATCTTAAATATCAAATTGAGGGACAATTTTATCTTTTTTAAAAATAAATTGACCAAAATGCAGCTGTTTAATAAAAAATATGAATCGTGACTGATAGTATTCCGCCAAATCTTGCGTCAACAAAAGTTTACCAAATATTCTTCTTTATGTTCAGCTCTGATGAAAGATTACAACTCTAGGTTGAAGTATTTTATGATTTAGATGATCTTAAAGAACGCATTCGTGAATCATGTCGTAGTAAACCAGCTATGATTCAGACCGCCTACACGAGAAAGCTTCTAACACGTTTTGCAGCTTGCAGGGATTTTGTGGGAAATAATTTTGACACTTGCCGTGTTCGTTTTTTTGAATTGCATCATATTTCAGATAAAATTGATACTTCATGATATACTGATGCTTTGTTAATATTAATTGGAAAAATACCAAGTATGTGCTATCGTTGTATTCCAAATAGAACGACAAACAATTTTCAATGACAATATACAGGGGTGCCATTTCAAAATGGAAAGTGAGGGGTTTCCACAGGGCTGTCAAATGTGAAACATTTTTTCATTAGCCATCACTTCAATGTTATGCGATGCAGTTTTTTCATTTATTAATTATCTTGTCAAATAAGCGAGATATTGCCTGTATACGATAACTTGGGACACCTGGTTTATCCCCACTTCCGATACACTCTTCCATTATCGCTAAAATACTTCCGCTTTCGAAAAATGCCTCAAAATTAAACAAAAAATTGAAGATGTGTATTTGAAGGAAAATTCTATTATTCGTAGTTTTAATTGAATGGAATATAATTTTCAATAACAAAGGAATTTTTTGTTAACAAAACTATTTCCAATTATATGGGAATCATCTACTTTATTCACAGTTTCCTGCAAATAGATTGTCATATTTAGTAAACCATGTTATCAATAGATGTATAATAACGCCTCACAGAGTTTTGAAAATCAAAAACCAAAGTCTGTTCACTAAGGAGCATCAGCTACTTTTCTGTATACATGCCACGAGGGACGTTGATTGAGTGAAACAGGGTTGGTATATCTGCAATTATAGATCACAGTTTCGAAATATTTGCGCCTTAGCACATGTGAGGATGTCACTGTTATCGTATATTTAACATTTTCTGTACTGAGATTGATGTATTTGTGCGGTTAATTCAACACGGAATGGGAATTGTTCGTAGCCGAAGTAGTTTCTGGAAAGCTATTCCCCAAGGGGGATTAAACTATCGTATCATCAATAAAAGTCTAAATTATAGTTTTCTGGTTCTGGTTTGTGATTATAAGAGACTATATACCGGAATAGTTGGTTATATCGTGAATATATTCCAACCCCGTTCAACTTGGAACTGTAGTCCATTGTCTGTCGGGGCATATAGTTCAAAAACTGAAAGTTTGTTTTTAGGGAACGATATACTCTTTGAAAACAAATTTCCGAATTGGAAAGGCGATATAATAGTAGGATACCTACTATTATCTTCACATCTATTGATAACACGCTTTACTTAAATATGACAATTGTCATAGGAAACTGTAATTAAGCAAATAACTGCAGCACCAAAAAGGTTATTCAATTTTGTTGATGTGAATATTTTGGTTTGTGGGGATGTCGTTATTATAAAATGTTCAGCATTACCTCCACTGGGGTAAATATATAATTTTATTGTGTTTTCAGCATTATCTCCAGTCCAAAACTATGCTCTTAGCGCTTCTGGACGGATGGTATGTACCTTATACTGATGAGGCGCAAATACACCGAAACCGAAGTATGAGACAAGTAATATTGTCCTTGGTTCCATCTTGCAGATATACCAACATCGTTTAACTTCGAAGTGGAACTTAATGTACTTCGTGGGATATGACCAGGGAAGTAGTTGTTGCTTTTAAGTAAACGGTCTTTGTTCTCTGATTTCCAAGGACTCTGCAAGGTGTTATAATATTATTATACTTTTATTATTATTGCCAGGGTAAGATGTCAGATATTACACATAATATGTGATTATTGTGATGTTTGCTCGCTTTTTTTCAACAAAGGTAACCATATTTGACTATATTTTGCTATTTAGTTTCCAAGGTGAGGTTTTGATAAGCATAGGTTTCAAACCATGCTAGAATTAAAATTGAAAATGCTTCTAGTAAGTGAACGATAACATGGTTATTAGTATTTAATAGTTATTTATGTACCAAGGCAGTAAAGTGATTCTTTATCGGACGAGTCTGAAATTATGAGACGCGCAAAGCGAGGCGAATAATAGGCGAGTCCGATGAAGACACTTTACCGACGTGGTGCATACAAAATTTTATCGCCAACTGCCCAGAATTCAGAATATAAAAAACTGCGGTATATTTCATTGCATTTTATTATGACAAAGTGAACAACACATATAGAACAAATTTACGTATTATTTGTTATATTTAAATTGAAGATACAACCTGAAGCATTATAAAAGTGAATATCTGAAGTCAAAGGAGTTCCAATAATAATTTGTTATAAATAAATCGCAAGAAAACTATTATCGAGCCGTAATAGGGAGAAGCGTGACTCTGACAGATGATATGATTTTCGAGTAATGTCAAAGTTAAAATCTTATTCCGCTATCAAATGTGACATTTTACGTCACTCCTTGACGTTAGGTAACGTCACATTTTTCATAACCTTTATATATCAGTTATGAAAAGTAGTTATGTAAAAACTTTACGTAACTGTTTATGTTTCAACATAGAGATACCGCATGAGTTTCAAAGAATAATATATTAATTAGGTAGGTACTGTCAAAACTGACAAACAGTTATTTAAAGTAAGTCAATTTTCTGGGTCAATACATCATAGTAACAATACTTCTAACACCATTTGATTCCACTTCAATATAATCATTGTAATTGAAGATTTTATTGAATATTATGAAAGCGCGGAATTAGATAAAACGTTGTACGTAAACACGTTATGAAGAGAGCGACATTGTTCAACACGCGTAATTTGCAGAACTCGCTAGCGCTCGTTTTGGCAAATATTACGCTTGTTGAACAATATTGCTCTTTTCATAACTAATCACGTAAATATCTATTACCTGCCGCATTTTACTTTACCTGCCGCAAAAGCGGCAGATAAAGTAGAGGAAGGTAAACTGTTTGTTTACTTCCGGAAATCAATCTGATAATTGACGGCTTCACTGACGGTTGGCGATAAAACTAGTTAATTCCTAATTATTTTGGAAATGAGTACCATAAAGTGGAATAGGCAACTTTCATTCGAGTTTCAAATGGATTTTGGAATTCCAGTAGTGTGAGATTGAATATAAAATGTGTTGAAAAGTTACAATACTAGAATATTTTTTTTCTCTTGGTAATTTGTGTGTACATAATATAAAAGTCGTCAAATTTAACGACATTGCCTGATTTTGAGAGTTGTACAGAACTCATCTTGTTTGACGGTTCATCGAAACGTTATTTTAAAACTTTCCACGTTCAGTTTATTATACGAATCCTCATGATTTTGACAGACACATTTCTGGAAATGAACTGAGTTTGTTTTATTAACCAGTAGTGTCACACATGGAATAAGCTCCAGCTACCATCACAGATGGTGAGAAAAATAAAAATTTTGTGCAATAACGTCAGATTTTATCTCGTACGCCTTATAAACTTTTTGTAATAAACTTGAATAACGAATTGCCCAAAACATTCACGACTCCTCAGGAGACACCTTGTATTTATTGTTCACTTTTAGAGAGCATAAAAAATAGAGGCTGACTACATCTCAAATTTTCATTTCTTATACTGAACTGTTTGATGTAAAAAGGCAGGTTATTGCTCTGGAACCTGTTTAAGAGCACAATAAAAAGTTGGAATGGAGAGAGTTCAATAAGATTTCGCATACGTTTAAGGGACAATGCCGTCTCTCGGAGGAAACGTAAAACCAAGGTCCCGAGTCCATGGATGTTGGGCTCGTTAGAGAACGCTACCACTGGTTGGAACACTAGTGGGTTTGCCAAAATTTCCGGTTGGGGGTAGAGTGCTCCCAAGTTTACATTGTCCATTTATCCATTCATTGATAGAAAAATAGCTGCAATGAGAATAAATTTACCCATTCATTAGTATTAGATCCTTCACCTCTTATGATTTTTCAGTGGAGTGTCTTAATTTTTATGAATAATTGTGAAAGTCTCTGCTAAGTTCTACTATTGGACCCTTCCAATAATATATTCGCGAAATCCAATTGAGCATGATGCTCCTCTTCTCAAGCCTTTCCACAACTACCTCACACATAGAAACTCCGTTCATTGACGTACTTTTGTGTTCATCCATTCTGATTTCCAATTGTCTGTATGTTTCACTATAGTTGTTATCACATTTACAGAAAGGAAAAAAGTTTTGGTAGATTTGAAACTAGTCTAAATATTGAATTGCTTACCAATTTTCTCCAGTAAATCCCAAGGATGCGTGAGTTGTGATATTTCAAATGATGTGCATAGAAAACAATCAAAACAAGCGATTTTACTTCCTCCATTTCCATGCATGTGGAATTATTGAGCACGAAGGCTAGAGGATACTAAGTTATGTCATGACAACACAAAAATGTTGTTATGGAATTGGATATAGGTCTAATCAGTTTCTTATTTTAATCTGATGAATTTTGGGGTAGTTTATTTGTAAAAAGACAAACTACGTGAAAACCAACTGAGTACAGTATAAAAACCGTTAAACGTGACTCCTTTCATAACTGGGGTGCGATTTTCGACACCATTCGGGAGTAAATCGTATACGAAAAATGGCCATTTTCGTATGAAACAAACAATAATAAAGAAAAAATGCTAAATAAGTAATATCAAAAGCCAGATTGGGTTTACCACACTTGATACAGTAGTTGATATATTCTTTGTATAGAACTATTAGAAATGCATAGATAAGGTATATTCTTTGCTTCTCAAATGTCACAAGTGACAAGACCATACGTTTATTCGGACGGTGTTGAGAAATACACATTTGGCACCGTACACGCATAATATTCATGTGAGTACTTTGGCTATTGGTTGGTATCAGTTATTGCATGCGAACAAACTTCAACTTATTTCAGCAACCGCGAATGTCTTGGCAACATCCTGATTTTCAATACATTATTGACATCTCTTTTGACATCTGGACATATATCGTGAGCGATATTCATTATTTTAAGTCTTTTATATCAAAAGGTTAAGCTTTGTATAGAATGCTTTTTACATATCCCCATGAAAAGGAATCTAATGATAAAAGATCGCGCTGGTCATTCTATCAATCATCGCCTTCCTATCCGCCGATTGGACTACTACCGGACATTGCGTTGGTAGCGTGGTGGTGCTTCATCTTGCTGAAACCATATAGTATCCACTGGAACTGGAGGGTTTCCTGGATCAGGATATAAAACTTGGAATTACATCATTTTTGAGTAGTGGCAAATAATGATCGCCATTGAAATTACCCTCAATGGAAAAAAGATCAGTGATATGGTCTCCAATATTGTAATAAGTTTGGAGTATAGTTTGGCGAATATCGGAAACCACATGCTTTTATTCTATTCTATCCTAATTGTTGCGATAAACTTGAACACAAGAGTAAGCTAGGTACATGTTGGCTTCTCTAATGTCACTTCAATTTGAAAGATTGATGTACCCAATGTTTACAGACATCCTATGAATAAGAAACTTTGATATTTTGTTGAAATGAATAGTGAACATTCTGTAGTAAAGCCAGGATGTGAATCTTTGGTGTGTAGTTCATTTTCAACAAGGAAAATCCTCCCGAGATATATGATCATTGATCATGGCAAAAGAAAATACAAATGATAACTATTAGTATATTGGTGAATTACTTATCATTCCACCATTTTCAATCAATCTAAGTTCATATTCACTATTTTGTTTTAGCCTGCCAACATCTACTGCAACTGAGACCAACCATAAAGTTTCAGATATATGATAATGTATTCTCATGAGAACTTCCTAGTTTTATATTCCCTTATTCACTTCATTTTCTCCCTTTGTCATTCAACAATTTGTTCAAAATTATGCATTGCTTGAAATGTTAAATATTTATCTCATCAATTTGTATATTCCATTTGATATATTTGCTTTTGTAACATCTTTTTTGTAACCATTACGGTTCAAATTCATACCATTCAATATCTTCCATATTTCTTTCCTCATAGCCTGATACTGGTAATATCTTATCGAGACTAGTAGCAGCATTTTCGAGGTCTTGCTGGAGATCATCCAGTGAAGCTGGTATGTTTCCAATGCAACATTTCCCCCCATAAAGAAATGTTGAGCGGTGTTAAATCTAGTGATTTTGCAGTTCCTTCTGGACCTCCTTTCCCGATCCACTAATATGGGAACGTATCATTTAATAATTGCCTCACACGTAGACCGTATTGGGGCGACCACAATGTCACACATTTTCATTTACCGAAACCTGACCTACTCGAGCTATATGGACCTAGAAATAAGCGTAAAATATTAAAAAAACATTTCATAAAAACGCAGTATGCAGGTATTTTTTTCAACCCTGTATTACATTAAAACATAACACTTGTGCAGGTAAATACCTACCTGTGAATACCTTCACAAAAGGGGTGATGCCATTTTAAATTCTGGATTTGGAGGTGCATGAGGCTCACTCCACATTCAGAATATGGTAATTCCAGTTCCCCCTACCTGTATAACATTTATGCCAAATTACTTTTTCCTAATTTTTTCAGTTTCAGAGAAATTTACCAAATTGATGAAACTATTGGTGAATTTAACATAATTGAGTTAAGTTTGAAATATATCGTTAGCTTCTACTTCTTTAATAACTTATCCACACAAACATCATGGAGAGCCGATGATTTTTGAAAAGCAATAAGTGGTTACAGGTTTGAATAACAAAAAATTGAATCTAACTGAAATGGATTTTATTTGAAAACTTTTGTTTCATTTATCAAGAAATGTAACTGAAATGGATTTGTTGAAATTTTATAACTCAAGCACAATATTTAAAGAGATTTACCACCATATATTCCAACCCCAGTTATAAACTTTCCTGGATGTTGATTGTTTTTTCTTCATAAAAAACTCGTGGAATGGAACCTGACCACCACCTACAGTTATGTCTATTGACAGTCCCGTTGGGATTAAAACTGCATTTATCCGAAAAACAAATGTTAAAAAGGAAATGTAGTTCCTGTTGAGCACACTCATTCATGATTTAACGAAATTCTAGGCGGCTATCATAATCGTTGAGTCAGTGAACGAGATGAGTTTCATAGAGATGGAATTTGTTGGCTCCAAAAAATCACTCGACGAGTACATTGATTCAGTCCAGATAATTCTGCTAGCTTTATTGTACTGAAAATATAATTATTAATAGCATTACTGACGTTAGTGGAATACTTTTTTCATGGAAAAGATTGACAATACTCATTTCGCGAGATTGTATCAAGTATCTATTATTGACAGTACAAAAATAACATTGATTGAAGCATACTTCTGCTATAGTGACAACAAGAAAGTGATTACTGGAATGATACTACTTTTTTTTGTGACGTAAATTTTCCCATTATCTTTCAAAGGCCTGTACCGATTTCACCCACTTTGTAACTTTCTTGAACTCACAAATAGGTGCATTTTCTGCCTTTACTCTCCTTAAAAAAACCACTTAGCTCGTGAAAAAAATTATTGGGAATACAGTAAAAATGGAAAACATTCCATCACAAATTTCTTATCAGTACTGAAAACATAGGGAAGATTTGATATGGAATACCTTCACCCCTCGCGAATAGTTATGAAAGTTTAGTAGTATTCACTACTTCACACTCCATGATCCAAAAAATTCCATTTATCTGTATCTATAGAGTAGGGAGGGTGAGTGTAGGCTCACAGCACTTAGGCCACATGTGACCTATTGTACTTCCTCCCGAGGAGTTGTTCTCCTAGGTCATCGTCCATCCTGTCCTTCTCGGGAAGGTGGACAGGTCACTAGGAGACATCTCCTTTATATCGGCAGGTGTGGGCCAAGACTCACCAAACACACACTCTCTTATTGACGATAACTCCGGACACTCGCATAAGACAGTTTCATTTTCCTGTTCACACATCCTGCATAGAGGGGTGTCCACTAGCCCCATAGTATGGAGGTGTTTCCTTAGTTGACAGTGGCCAGTCAGAAATCCCACTGTTAAACGTAGGTTTTTCCTGGTCATCGCCAAATATTTATTCTGCGCCAGATTCCCAAGGTCACCCAGGGTGATCCTGGCAAGACTGCATTCTTTGATTCCATCCCATCTCTTAAGGGATTGAGCATGGGTGTAACGTTTGGCTAGTTCCGCAATTGTCGAAGTCGTGAGGCCGCAGGTGTCACTGGGTCCTAGAATTTTTAGTCCAGCGGCTTCCCTGGCTAAATAATGGGCAATGCGATTTCCTTTACTCCTGTCGTGCCCTTTAACCCACCTCAGGATAATATTGTTATCTGCCGAGGCGTCAGCTAAATCTTGGTGGCACTCTAGTACTAGCCTCGATATAACACGTTGTCTGTTTAAGGCTAATAGGGCTTGTCTAATATTAGTGCAGATTGTTATGTTTTACTAGAAATTCCTCTTCTGGTTAGTTCTTTTGTGGCAATTGAGATACCAGCCAGTTCTGTTTGAACCATGCTGGTATTTTTTCCCATTCCCCACTCAATCTTTAGGCTTAGTGCTCTCGAGTGAACTCCACATCCTGGGACTTCTTTTATTTTTGCACCATCTGTATATATGCGTATTGCATTTGCAGCATCTGGCTCTGTGTTCTGTTTTATTTGTGTTTTGTAGTGTTTGTTCAACAAAAACCTGGTTTCAATTACATCATTGGCTGCCTGCAGCAGAGGTAGCGCAGTAAGCGCTTCCAAAATAGGGGTGTACAACGGAGACCTTACATGCAGAAGATGCAAAAAGGATACCGGAACAGCTCTGCATATACTATGCAACTGTGAGTCGCTGGACCACAGAAGGCAGAAACTGTATGGTAGACCCCAAATGACTCCAGAAGACTTCTACAACCAAACAGCAAAGAACCTGTATGAGCTAATACAGGGAACGGAATGGCTGAATAGGTTGTAGTCAGAACACTAGGAGTATCCACAATAAGCCCAGGAGGCTGAGGTGGTACCGGCGAAGGGACGGCTCCTGAGAAAAAAAAAGCGCTTCCTGCCATAGGCTTAACCTCAATTGGCCCACTCCTACTTCGGGGTTTACACCAGCCGTGCGCAATCGTACCATGGCTATTAACGCAACCTCCTTGACGTACAGGTCCAGAGGGGTCAGACCAGTAATTAGTTCCATTGCTGCGGTTGGTGTTGTTCTTATGACTCCTGTGATGTTTAAACAAGCCATTTGCTGTATTTGATATACTTTTTGGATGACCGTTGCTTGTAGAACCTTCGGTCCCCATACAATTGCTCCATAACCCAACATGGGTTTTATTATTGCAGTGTAGATCCAGGTGACCACACGGGGTGACAGACCCCATGTGCGTTCGTTCCACTGTCCTCCGACACTGCTCATAAGCCAAATATGCTCTTTTTGCTCTTCAAGATTTCGGTAGATTTTAAACCCGATGAACTTCTTTTCCTGGTGAAAAGGACCATCTCCTGGGATTGATCGACAGTTCTATTTAATCAATTTCCATCATAACTAATCCCATCATAAAAGGTTTGTTCGTAGAAAGGAATTAACTATCAGATGCGCTCGCTTGTGTATCTAATACTCTCTGGTTGCTAAAGCTCATCTTCTTCCCTTATGACAATAATATACTACAAAGCTTTTGTTCAAACCCCTCAGAAAATATATATAGCTAAAAGTTTTGGCGCAATATTACTTTGTTTTTAGATCTTCAACACTCATTAACTACATAAAAACAGTAAACATCGCATGCAACAATTCATAATACTATTGACATTTTCAGGATGAACTGTTACCTTCTTTTGTCATTCTCATTGATTCAAGATTTGCAGCACAATCACAATCACGTACTTTTAATAGGTCTCCATATTGAAACTGGTTACATTGGACCATCAGAAATGCGTTTGAATCCATAGGAAACGTGCTTACAACGTATTTTCGGTTAAAGCTATAATTATTTGAATGAAACTTGAGATCTGTTCATCAACGGGTTGGTGTTCAATCACTGGAATACTTACACTATTTTTTTGAGTCCATTCAAGTATCAAAAGCAAATACATTCTATCGAAAATTTGATTAAAACAAACTGGGTCAACTATTTTTTCCTAAACCATTCCTAAAATAATACTATTACGAGCGAGCACATATCCGCTTTGAGACCTACTATAAATTCAACGAATTTCAAATAAATGAAGTACCCGTTTTCCCACTGTTCGACATCGAGATAGAATTCGGAATTTATTTGACCTGAAGAATGTGTCGGAGCTAAGCCAAATTGTATTTTGTGGCATAGATAGTCAGGAATTATTGGATAACGCCCATAAAAAAAAAACTTTTTGTTCGGTAATTTGAAAATCAACGAAACATTTATTGAGAAAAGCGAAGTGGAATTGTGATAAATAATGCTTTTAGCAAAAATCACCTGAATTCCTTTCAGTACATGAATTGTGAATGGAAATGTTAATATTACAACTGATTGAATCATCAAGAATAATTGTTAACAGGTACCACAAACAATACGGGATATAATCGATTGATTGATTAGTTCGGCATCATTAGTCAGAGGCTTTAAGTCCTTGGTTATAAGGACTTCCGCGCTCTTGGTTGTTTCGGATATCTGAAGTGACCGGTAGTCTTTATAAGGCTTAACAGTCCTTTCACTGGGTCGTTCCTAGAGAAATTTTCCCTAGAGTCTCCAGTTCTAGAAATCTATATATCCAATGAGACAGTGTTTAACATTCGAAGATAATGTGTGGGGGAGTTTTTTCACTCTTTCATGCTCAACCGACTGATATGTTCCACCCTTCACACGCCAATTGTATGCATGTGCTTCCTTATGGTACAGTAACCGATAGATAGTCCCATCCTTTTCCTTATCTGGCCCATGCTGGGGCCTAATATTCCGTTGGTGAACTAATTAACTGGAGTATAGGCACCCTTGTTGAAAACTCCTACTTGTAGTGAAGAGAGATTGTCGTACGCTCCGGAAATCTTTGGAAGAAGGGTGGCGATGTAGTCGGTTTGTGAATAGGTTAACTAAATGGGAGTGACTAAATGCGAAACACAGACAATTGTGTCTCTGCCTCTACAAACTCCAAACTGTTGGACAGGTAAGTAGCCAACACTGTGAAGGTGGCAATTCCCTTCCGTTAGCTATTGTACGGGTCGAAAAATGGCACATTTAATAATGGAAAGAACTTACAGTAAACAATGATAATATTATGAATAGCACAATAAACTATAACAACCCATTGAATTTGATTCAAAAGAAGTGACAAATATGACAAGCATAATATTATGGTATCAGCGGTGTCGTTCAACTGAAATAAGCAGTATGTCATAAGGATTTGAAAATGCGTAAAATAAGCAGGATGATTATTTGAAAATTACATAGTTTAGAATTTTTTTCAAAATTACGAATATATGACAATTAAATCTATGGAAATCGTGCAATACGTTCACGAAATAAATCAGGCGCTTCACGTGTCAAACTCTCTTTGTATATTGATTCGGGAATGGAACATAGTCCCCATGTTTTACCGTGTGCTTGTCTGATTATCATGGAATGCTAAATGTGGGTCTCTAGAAGGGTCCGAGGTCCTAGCATCTCCAACTTTCTTCTACAAACAATGGTTAGTCTGGAAGAACTGATATTCAAACCCTCTCTCATTACTCGCATTTGCCATTTGCCGTTGTATTGATTTTTTTTTGAATACAGTGACTATATAAGAGCTTATGGTTTTAAATGAAACTAACTGTTTCTAAATGA